>PVJH01004601.1:0-123247 GCA_004026705.1 Nesogale talazaci
CTATCAATATTTCTTTCTGGCACTACAATTCTAATGCATCAATTCTTCTTTGGTCAACCTTATCCAATGTCCAACCTTCACATGTATGTGAAGCAATGGAAAATACATAGTTTGGCACCTTGTGATAGGTAGGTTTGTTATGCCAACATGGCTACAGAAGATTGGTGGGTCTGTTGTGATGGCACAGCCAATGAACACGCGGGATGAATTGAAGTGCAGAGATAGGAAGGGCTCGGCAAGTCCCGCCCACTCTCTTGCTTCCGGATCTTTGGACCCGAGAGCTGCCTTGTTGGTCCTGTGCCTCGACCTCCAAGCAACACTACCCATGGGACACCTAATCGTGGACTATATTGCTGTGAGTTGAGCTTCCTTCAAGCCCTGCTTTGCCACGCTCCTGGGATATACATCTCGTGGGCTGGTGACTGTTGGACTTTGTCATCTGGCTGACTGTTGGCGACCTGCTCTGCCATTTGCTGCCTGAAACCAGATAGCCTGGATTGCTCTGCAGAGGACTACTCAGCAACCCTCAAGACTTGAAAGACTGCCAGTCTTCTAGTTGCCTCGCACAAGTGAGTTGCACTGAAGCAATCTGTATTGTTTTATAGTTAACTTTTTCTTTCTTATCTTATATACCTTTCTCAATATATAAATATATAAAAAGAATTACTAGTGTCCCGAATTTTAGTTCTCTAAGAGAACCCTGCCTGACACACACCTTATTCCTTGTGTTAGGCTAGGTTGACTTAAAAAAAATTCCAGTGGCACTTATTTATATGTAAGAATGAGTTTTACATCAAGAAGTAATTATGTATCAAGAAAACATCCCAGCTTAGTCCAACTCAAGCCCACTCCTTAACTCCTCTTCAGACTCGCATATGCCTTACACAGTGATGCAGACTGAAGGAAGACAACCAGCAATGGAGTGTGAAGTCTCATGAATCCAAGGTTGTTGGAAACAGGACAGACCTCTGACAGTTCTCAGGGTGGCCAGTAAGCAAGAAGGTACAGACAAAGAGATGGGAAGTTTCTCACAGGTCCCTTTAGGAGAAGACTACACTATCAAGGCGAGATCATCAAGTTCCGACCTGATTGACAGGCTTGATATCACCCTTACACTTGTATATATTTTCAAGTTGACATAAAATTATCTATCACAGTCCTCAAAGTAACATTCTTACAATTCAATACTCTAAGACAGTGATTCCTAATGCCGCGACCCTTTAATACAGTTCTTCATGTTACAGTGACCCTACAATCATAAATTATTTTCATTGTTACTTCATACCTGTAATTTTGCTACAGTTATGAATTGGGCAACCCTGTGAATGGGTCGTTTGATCCCCAAAGAGGGTCAATTAGAGAACCACTGCTCTAACTATGTCACATTCTTCCTTATATAATCCAACTTCTCTGTTCATTTGCTCATTATAAAAATAGAACATGTATAGATGCAACGCTGATGCACACCTTCCTGATTTTTAACCATGCAGTATTGGCTTGCTCCCTTGCACAGCTGTCTTTTGATCCATGTACAGGTTTTTCATATGCACAACAAAGAGTTCTGGAATTTCATTATTCTCAAGGATACCCACAGTTTAGTTTCTTGTGATCCACATAGTCAAATGCTTTTGTATAGTCAATAAAACACAAGTAAACATCCTTTTGGTATTCTCTGAGTTCGGCCAAAATTCATCTGATATCAGCAATGGTATCTTGTGCTCCATGTTCTCTTCTAAATTTGCCCTGAAGCGCTGACAGTTTCCTATCCAGGGACTGCTGCAACCAAGTAATCTTCAGTAAAATTTTACTTGTATGAGATAGCAATGATATTGTTCCATAGTTTGCGTATACTATTATGTTACCCTTTCTTTGGGATAGACACAAATATGCATTTTTTCCAGTTAATTGTTCATGTCATTGTCTTCCAAATCATCCTAACAGGCATATCAGTGCTTCCAGTGCTCCTTGAGATTGTTGTAACATATAAATTGGTATCCCATAAACTCTTGGATCCTGGCTTTTGGCTAATGCATTCAGTGTCACTTGAATTTTTTCCTTGAGCACCATTGGTTCTTGCTTATATGCTACCTCCTGAAATGGCTAGTTCTTTTTGATGAAATGGCTGTGTATTCTTTCCATCTTCTCTTGATGCTTTCTGCATCATTAAATATTTTGCCAATAGAATCTTTCAATATTTCAACTCCAGCCTTGAACTTTTTTCTTGAATTCTTTCCATTTCAGATATTCTGAGTGTGTTGTTACTTCTCGTTTTTTGGTCTCTGTCTTTGCACATTTCATCACAAAATTTGGCTGCCTTCTCGAGCTGCTCTTGAATTTTGTTTTTAATTCCTTGTCTTCAACTTTTCTTTCATGTGCTTTCGCTCCTCTACAATTAAGAGCAAGTTTCAGAGTCTCTTCAAACATCCACTTTGATCTTTCCTTTATTTCTTGTCTTTTTAATAGCCTTTTGCTTTCTCCGTAAATGATGGTCTGATGTCCTCCCACAGCTCATTAAGTCTTCTGTCATTAGTGTTCAATCTGCCAAGCCTCTTTTTGAAAGAGTCTCAAGATACAGGTGATAAATACTCTAGGTCATGTTTTGGCTCTTAGGGACTTGCTCTTCATTTCCTTCAACTATTCCTTGAACAATCTGCCCACCCCTCCCCCCTTGCTCTGATGATACTAAGTTTCTCCATTGTCTCCTTCCACAAGTATGGTCAATTTAATCTCTGTACATTCTTTCTGGAGAAGTCCATATGTACAGTCACATTTTGTGTTCTTGAAGAAAAGAAAAAAGGTATTTGCTATGAACAAGACTTAGGTCTTAAAAAATTCGATGATGTAGTCTCTAGCTGCATTTCAGAGATGTGAGCCAAACACAGGTTCGGAGCCTGAAGTCAAAAATATCCATAAGTCACAACAGGTCTTCTTGCTCTTTCCAAAGCTCAGTCAGTAAATAGAAGAATGGCTTTGTTGGAGGAAGGGTGTGTGTGTGTGTGTGTGTGTGTGTGTGTGTGTGTGCACGCATGCGTGCGCGCATGTTTATTCAGGCTATATTTCTAGGGAAAACTTACCTCACTTTCTATGAAGGTGGAATCTAAAGATGCCTCCAAGGAAACAAAGGATGTGAACAGGTTCACAAGCTCTGCTGAAGTCAGGTCTTAGCACCAGTCTGCACCTGCCCATTATTGTAATGGAAAGCACCATCTATAGTGGCATGATAGCCACACACAGAGTACAGGATTATAATACTTCACTTTAAAAAAACTGTGACTAGAAGAGTACTATTAACTGACTATATTCAGCTTATACTTCATTTGCATTTAATTGGTAAAAGGAAATATTTTGGCTAATTAATTTGATATTGAGATGAGAAATAATATGTAGATGAAGTTCCTTTGAGAAGATTTTACAAAAAGTTTTGATGATAATAGAAAGGGCCTTCAAAAATACTTATATTTTTTCTTTTAGTGTCTCTATGCTATGTCTTTACTGGTGAATTTTATTTTACAGAGAATTTCTTATTAATGGGTCAGTTTTGTGTGTATCACACTCTTTCTTTTTTTCTTAATGCTGATTAATTCGTATATCATATCATTCCATAATTCAATCACATAAAGCAGTACTGTGCAATAGTTACCATAATTCTTTTCCAAATTTTTTTTAACTTCCTGGACTCATTATGTTCAATTCTAATTTTTCCACAAACGATAAGAAGTCCCTCTATATTCTACTAAAAGTTATTTTTTCTAAGATCAGTGTATAGAGAGTATTTCCAGTTCTCCAAGTTAAATCCTTAAGACATATAAAAACACATGGTAAAGATATTTTTAATGGAAGATGGCATATTTAAATTATCACAAAATATATTTCCATGTATTTCCAGGCTCCTAAGCTAGGTTCAAGGTCAGGAAAACCTGATATTGTTGTTAGGTATCATTGAGTTGGGTCCAACTCATAGCAGCCCTATGTATCATGAAATGAAATATTGCCAGTTGTTGTTAAGGAGCATTGAGGTGATTCTGAGTCATAGTCACTTTATTGGCAATGCAACAAAACATGACCCAGCCCTGTGTTATCCTCACAATTATATCTATGCCTGAGGCCATTGCTGTGGCCACTGAATCAATCCATCTCTTGAAGGTCTGCCTTGTGTGTGTGCGTGTGTGTGTGTGTTGCTCTGAATCTACTCTCTATAAAACATAACAACTTTGGCTGAGCCCTGATGGCGTAAGCGGTTGAGTGCGGGACTGGGCCCCTCAGGCTTGGTGGTTCAAATCCAGAGGTGGCTCTCAGGAGCAGCACTGGGTAGCACCCATGACCACCAGAGGCAGTGATGCCCAAAAAACAAACAAACAAAATATGACATCTTTCACCAGGAACTAGTCTCTTCTGAAATTATGTCCAAGGTATGTAAGGTGAAGCTTCACCAAGCTGGCCTCTATATTTCTTCCAAGACATACTGGTTTTCCCTTTCAGCAGCAGTCCACGGTACTCTCAACAGTCTTCTCTGGCACTATAATTCAAATGCATCAATTCTCCTTTGGTCTGCTTTATTCAATATCCACCCTGCACAAGTGTATGAAGCAATTGAATACCCCATGGCTTGAGCAGGCACACCTTAATTCTCTAACTAGCACCCTTGCTTTTCTTACTTTAAAGAGATCTTGGAGAGCAGATTTACTTAAGGCAACACCTCTTTTGCTGTTTCAACCCCTGCTGGCTTGACATTGGCCATGGACCCAAGCAAGACAAAAATCTGAGACAATGTCCACCTTTTCTCCATTTATCATGATGCTGCCTCCTGGTCCAATTGTGAGAATTTGGGTCTTCTTTATACTGAGTTGTAATAGGTACTAAAATGTTTCAATCTTTGACTTTCATCAGCAAGTTCTTCATTTCTTCCTTGCTTTCAAGAAGCAAGGTTGTGTCATCTGCATGTCACAGGTTGTTAATAAGTCTCCAATATTGATGTCACATTCTTTTCTTTATACTCCAACTTCTATGATGAGTTGCTGAGCATGCAACCGTGTAGCACACCTTCCTGATTTTAAACAATGCCCTGCCCTTGTGCAATGCTCCCAATCTTTGTATTTGAGATCATTGTAACAGGCACTGTGTTAAAGATCTCTCTAAGGAGCTTCATTTGCAATGACACTCTACTAAGAGTGAAGTCCTTTTCTGGGGACTGGTCTCTCCTGATAACATGATCCTAAGACGCGACACATAATCTATGGAATGATATATGTATTAACCCCCCAGTAAAAAAAGAAGGAAATGAGGGTAATACACACAAAACTGGCCCATTTATAAAAAATTTCTCTGTAAAATGAAGTTCCCCAGGAAAAACATAGCACAGGGATAATAAAAGAAAAAATATATAAATGTATACTCTCTTGTAAGGAATATTCTGATTGTATTTCTCCAATGCAGATTTGTTTGTTTTTCTCTGTGTCTTGTTTTTTATTATTCATTTCTGAAGCCATAATTCAAATCCCTTACCTCTTCTGCAGTCTTTCTACTCCATTAACCAACACTCACACACATATGGGGTGGCTGAAAAATGCAATGTTGAGTCATGTGTAACCTAGGCTTCAAAGAGCCACCTTTACTCCTCAACACTTTCAAAACGTCGTCTCCAGCACATCTTCCCAATGAAATACAGTCTTTCATCCTTGCCTGCTGCTTCTGTTAGTGTTGATTGTGAATCTAATAAAATGAAATCCTGGCAATTTCAATCTTGTCTTCATTAATCATGCTGTCTATTGGTTGAGTTGTGATGAAACGTGTTTTCTGTACATTGCATTACAAACCATACAGAAAATGACAGTCTTGAATTTTTATCATCAAGTGCTTCAAATCCTCCTTGGTTTTAGCAAGCAAGATTGTTACATTTCTATACCACAGATTCTTTCTAAGACTTCTTATAATATTGTGCTGAGTTCTCCATATAATACAGCTTCTTGTATTATCTTCTCAGCATACACATGGAATGAATATGGTGAAAGGATACAATCTTGACTCCCATCACTCCTTTCCTTTTATTTTGTTTTTTAAGTAAAGAGGCATATTTCCTTTGAATGGCTGCCTCATGGTAGATATCAAAGTTCCACACAAGCACAACGAAAGTGTTCTGGAATCCCCCTTCTTCTCAATGCTATGCATACTCTGTTAGGATCCATACAGTTCAATCTTTTCACATAATCAATAAAATATAGGTAGACACCTTTCTGTTCTTTTTCAGCCACTATCCACTTGATTTCAGTAATAATATCCATAATTCCAAGTCCCCAGCTGAATCTAGGGTTAATTTCTGGAAGCTCTCTTTTGGATTACTGCTGTAAAAATATTTGAGTTGAAATATCACTTGCATGCAATATGCATCATATTATTGGATAATTCCATGCCGTTGGCCAGGGACCTGCCTTGAAAGGATTTTGTCATAGACTTTGAGTACAATGTTTGACAGGGTTCCTTAGAGAAACAAAACCAGGACACTAATACACTAATGATTATATATATATATGTATATATATAGTCATAAAAATAAACAATTAATCTATAAAGCAGTAAAAATGTCTTGGTGCAACTCACTTTTATGAGAGAGCTAATACACTAGCAGTTCTTCAAGTCTTGAGGGCTGCTGGGTAGTCCTCTGTAAAGCAATTAAGGCTATCCAGCCACAAGCAGCAAACATTAAGGCAGGTCAGCAACATCATCCATATGACAGGGTCTTACAGCCCCAAGTTCAAGAGATGTATATTCCAGTAGCTCAGCAAAGCAGGGCTTGAAGAAACTTCAAGTTACAGCGAGTGACAGAGTCCAGAGGTTACGTATCCCACAGGTACTGTAACTTGCAAATTAAGGCAGAGAATAAGCTAAGGTAGCTGTCCACTGGTCCGATCATCAAAGAGCAAGAAACAAGAAAGGTGAAGCTCACCGAGCCATTTCTCTCTCCGCCCTTTCATGGAATATCCCTGAAAATCGTTACTGAGGGTGTGAGATACTGGTACAAGAACTGTAATATTAGACCTGTCTGAGTTGCTGAGTATGGAACTCATAAGCACAGATTCTTCTTTCAATGTCTCAGGCAGAGAGGCTAAGAGACAATCTAATTCCTTATTTGGTTGGTTAACTGAAGCATGGACTGCAAAATGTCCTAGATTAGACCAACTTGAAATACATTTCCTACCTCTGTACACTGTAGAAGAAGGCATCCAAAAGATTAGGGAAATTGGTATGTTGAAATGGAACTATTAGAATATTCCCATAGACCCAAAAAGGGGGTGTCCTAAGGACACTATTGTTGTCCTTCACCATAACCACAAGGTACAAGCTTGTGAATTGGACCCAGCATCTCTGAGGACTTCTGAAATTGGTATTTTATGTGCACCAGAATTAACAGTGGGAACTACCCTAAGCAAACTCCAATATTTGCCTACAATGGGGATGATTGGGCCCCGTTGTGTTAGAGGGCAGATGTCAGCACTGAGAGACAGGATAGACATGAATATAATAGACTGCAAGGTTTCCATAGTTCCAAAGCAACCTGTCTCATGGGACTTATGGCATTAGCTACTTAGCCATAATGTCCCTAGAAGTGAAATACATGGGAAACTTACTAAATACTTATGTGAGCTATAGGGTGGAAGAATGCTAGATCGGGTGAACAGCAGACTAGACAATCACGATCATTTCCCAGACCTGAGCCAGTTTATAGACCCACAATCCCTTGATGAGGGAAAGGCCAGGTCCCTTTGAAAAAGGACCATGCTACATCACCAAAGGTTTATACTGTTAGTCTATCTTCTAGCCTTCCCCAAAGGGTCCAGAGACCTTGAACAAGAGTTAGTGTTCATTGGGGGAAAGGAAAAAATCAAATTTGGGGGGGGGGATTACAGGACACTGGCTCTGAACTGACACTAATCCCAGGAAACCCAATGTGTTTTGAAGGCTCTCCAGTGAGTGGGGGCTTATGGAAGTCAATTTATCAATGGAGTTTTAGCTTAGGTATGCCTCACTATGAACCCAGTGCACTCCTGAACCCACCCTGACAATATTTCTTCAGTTCTAGAGTGCATCATTGGGATTGGCATACTTAATAACTGGATCCCTGAAATGTGGAATAAAGGGCATTATGGTAGGAAAGGTCAAGTGGACATTATTAGAACTGCCATTCCCTAGGAAAATAGTAAACCAAAAGCAGTACGAAATTCCTGGAGGGATTACAGAGATCAGTACCACCATCAAATATTTGAAAGTTATAGGGATGGTGATTCCTACCACATCCCCATTCAATTCACCTATTTGGCCTATAAAGAAAACAGATGGATCCTGGAGAATGACAGTGGATTACTTTAAACTTAATAGGTTGGGGGCTCCAATTGTTCTCCCGTACCAGATGTGAATTCATCTCTTGAGCAAATTTATACTTCCCCTGGTACTTGGTGTGTAGCTATTGATACCTTCTTATCAATACCAATGTCTTCTTCTCAATAGCCATCTGAAAGAAACAACAAAAAAGTTTGCCTTCAGTTGGCAGGGGAAACAATACATTTTCACATCTCTCCCCCAAAAGTACATCAACTCTTCCATCCTGTGCCAAAATTTAGTCCAAAGCATCCTTGAGCACCTGTCTATTCTGCAAAATGTCACACTAATCAATTATATTGATGCCATTATTCTAATTGGACTTACTATGGAGGATGTATCAAAGACTCTAGATCCATTAGTACAGCATCTGTGTACAAGAGGTTGGAAAACTAACCCAACAAAGAGTCAGGGACTCTACACATCAATAAAATTTCTAGGGGTCCAGGGTGTGAGACATGTTGAGACCTTCCTACTAAAGTGAAGAATAAGCTATGGCCCCAAACCTCCACCCCACCCCCAAAAACTAAACAGAAAGCATAACACCAAGTGGACCACTTTGAATCTTGGAGGCTATATATCCCTCACCTGGGTGTTCTACTTCAACCTATTTATCAAGTGTCATGAAAGGCCTCTAATTCCAAGTGGGACCCAGAACAAGAAAAAGCTCTGCAACAGATTCAGTCTACTGTGCAAGCAGCTTTAGCACCAGAACCATATGATCCAGCTGACCCAATGGTGCTACAGAGGTCAGTTATAGATAAAGATGCAGTGTGGAATCTTTGGCAGAGAACAGGCTTGTCAGAGGGCTCAGCAAGGAGACAGTCGCTCCCTGTGTCAAAAACACCTGAAGGAGGCATCGAGTCTCCACCCGATGTGCCTCCACTCCTCCATATCTCCATAAAATCTTGGGGGGGATCCATACCATTACCTAGAGCAGCAGGGAGTATGCTCTGCCCCCACACATGGGAAACTTGGCAGCACCTTCAGAGGGGTTTGATCTTAGAGTCCTTTGTTCCCTCCCCCCCCCTTTTGGTTCTGTGAAATGTTAATTTCTGTGAGTTTTTTCTAGTCTGTATGTTTGGGGGGGGTGTGTGAGGGGTTGGAAATGGAAACTTTGGGGTCAAATTGGGACTACCCTGCCGCTATTAAAGGGAGGGGTGCTCTTCCCTCCCTCCACCAGTGTGGGAGTCTGAGATTTGATTTCTCAGCTACAAGTGGTTTGTGGCACTGGTGGGAAAGTCAGGGGCAGAGTTAAAATCATCTATGGACTCCCAGAGGTGGTGGCCTCCCCCCCCAACTTTTCATGTTTCTTACAGACATTTTGTTTTTTAAAAATCTGTACAGCAAGAGCAACTTTTTTCTGCCCAATAAAACAGAAGGTGAAAAAGATCACAGTGTAGAATGTTGAGATTTTGGAGTAAAATCCTGCCATCCTCTGAGGACAATCATTCCTCCTTTGAAAAACAGCTATTGCCCTGTTCCTGGGTCTTGATAGGAACTGAATGCCTTACCCTGGGCCACCAAATCACCATGAAATATGAATTCTCCATCATGAACTGGGTGATGTCTGACCCATAGTCATAAAGTTGGATGTGTGAAGCAACACCCCATTGTTAAATGTAAGTGGTACATATGAGATCAGGCCAGAGCAGGACCTGAAGGTACAATTGAGCTGCACGAAGAAGTGGCTCAAATGCCCACAGTCCCCACTCCAGTCACAGTACCTTCCTTCTCCCAGGCTGCATCTCTGACCTCCTGGGGAGTTCTTTATGATAAGTTAACTGAAGAACAGAAAAGTCATGCTTGGCTTATGGATGGCTCTGCATGCTATGCAGGTGCCACTGGTAAGTGGACAGCAGCAGCACTGCAGACCCTTTCTGGGATCTCCCTAAAGGACAGTGGTGAAGGGAAATATTCCCAATTGGCAGAATTTGAGCCATGCACCTGACCATTCAGTTTTCTTGGAAGGAAAAAAGGCCAGATGTGAGACTGAATACTAATACCTGGGTTATGGTTAATGGCTTGGCTGGATGGTCAGGGAATTTGAAGAAACATGATTGGAAAATTGAGGAAAAGAAGGTGTGGGGAAGAGGTATGTGGATGGACCTCACTGAGTGGGCCAAGAAAGTAAAGATAATTGTGCCTCAGGTGAATGCCCATCAAAGGGTTACCTCTGAAGAATAGAGCTTTAACAATCAAGTGGATAAGATGGCACGCACTGTGGAGACTGGTTCTCCTCTTTCCTCTGCCCCTCCTGTCAGCGCCAATGGGCACATGAACAACGTGGACATGGTGGCAGGAATAGAGGTTAAGCATGAGAGCAGCAGCATGGACTTCCACCCACTATGGCTGATTTGGCCACTGCCACAGCTGAGTGCCCTATTTGCCAGCAGCAGAAACCAACGTTAAATCCAAGACATAGAACCATTCCTCCAGGAGATCAGCTAGCTGCCAACGTAGTTGTAGTTTGATTGCATAGAACCGCTTCTGTCGTGGAGAGGGCAGCATTTTCTCCTTACTGGAATAGACAGCTACTGTGTATATGAATTCTCCATCCCTGCATGCAATAGTTCTGCCAAAGCTACCATTTGTGGACTTACAGAATGCCTCACCCACCAACATGGCATCCCACATAGCATTGCCACAGATCAAGGAATTCCCTTCACAGCAAATCCAGTGTGGCAATGGGCCCTTGCCCATGGAATCCATTGGTCCTATCATGTTCCTTATCATCCTGAAGCAGCTGGCTTGATAGAATGATGGAATGGCCTCCTAAGGATACAATTACAGTGTCAACTAGGTGGCAACAACTTGCAGAGCTGGGGCAGTGTTATACAGGAAGCTGTATGTGCTCTATACCAGAGGCCAATATATGGTGCTGTGTCTCCAATAGCTAGAACTCATGGGTCCAGGAACCTGGGGGTGGAATCTGGTTCCACTCACTATTCCACCACTCACTATTACTCCTAGTGACCCACTTTGCATCATTTTTCCTTCCTGCCCCAGCAACCCTATGTGCTTGAGGTCTGGAAGTCCTGGTCCCAAAAGAAGGAACTCTCCCACCTGGAAACACAGCACAAATTCCACTGAACTGGCACCTGAGAATGCCCCCTAGTCACTTTGGGCTTCTCATGCCTTTGGATCAACAGAACACAAAAGGTGTCACTATACTGAGTGGTGTGATTGATCCTGATTACCAAGGAGAAATTGGACTGGTGCTACATAATGGAGGTAAAGAAGAATATGTCTTGAATCCAGGAGATCCCATAGGTCAATACTTAGTGCTACCACACCATATGATTAAAGTAAATGGTAAATTACAGCAACCCAGTCATGACAGGATGTCTAATGACCCAGACCCCTGAGGAATGAAGGTCTGGGTCACCATACCAGACAAAAAAGACAGTCAGCTGAGGTGCTTCCCCAGGGTAAAGGTACTATAGAAAGGGTAGTAGAAGACGGTAGTTTCACCTATCATTTAAGACCACATGAACAATTGCAAAAGCAAGGTTTATGATTGACAGCTTATTTTATTTATATGTGCTTATTGAATACCTTTCCATTGTTCATGTATGATGTATCAGATATAATGGTAGGTACTCAGTGTGTTTTCTTTTATATATATGATAGATGTTTGATGTTAAGTATACGTGTGGTTTCATTAATTTCTGGAAATTGCATATGCCAAAACAATTGTGTATTGGTGCCAAATTTGTGTGGGGTAGATTGTGATAGGTAGGTTTATTGTGTCAGCTGGCCAATGAGCACATGTGGGATTAATTGAAGGGCAGAGGTAAATGGTTTGGTGAGCTTTCCCTTTCTTGTGTTTTGCTCTTTGGTGATCAGACCAGAGTGCAAGCTGCCTTAGCTTGTTCTCTGCCTCGGTTTGCAAGTTACACGACCGTGGGTCACCTGGCCCATGCACTGTGTCACTATAGTCTGAGGTTCCTTCAAGTTCTGCTTTGCCACGCTACTGGAGTATACATCGCTTGAGCTGGGGACCGTGGAACCCTGTCATCTGGATGACTCTTGGTGACCTGTCTTGCTGTTTGCTGCTTGTGTCCAGCCTGAATTGCTCTACAGAGGACTACCCAGCACCCCTCAAGACTTGAAGAACTGTCAGTGTATTAGCTGCCTCATGGAAGTGAGTTGCACTGAGACATTTTTACTGCTTTATAGATTGTTTATTTCTTTTATATGTATGTAAACAATGTAAGCATATATAAAATCATTATTGCCATGATTTTGTTTATCTAGAGAACCCTGTCAAAAATACTTAGTACCAGAGTGGAATTTGACAGTAATAAACTTCAGACAATTGGAACCAGTGTAGGAGAGCACGTTTTCTGGGGAGACCAGTCCTTTGAAATGGGCATCAGGCATTGTAGAGAGGCAGTTAAAACAAGCAAGAGATAAGGAAGTTGAGGCTCTCTGAGCCATTTATCTCTCGACCCTTCGATTAATCCCACCTCTGTTCATTGGCCATGTTGGCACAATAAATGTAACTATCACAAGTATTTCTGCTTCTTCATTAGTTTGTTGAAACAATTCAGTTGATATTCTTGTCAATTCCTAGAGCTTCATTTTTCCCTAATGTGTTCAATTGGATTTCTTAGTTCAAACAGTGATATTTTATCTCATGCTACCTCTTAAAATAGTTGATTGTTCTCTGACTAATCCAACTAGACCAGGGGATATACATTGGAGCTAGAAACATGGGGAATTCAGGACATATGGGCCCTTCTGGGCTAGTGGTGAGAGTGGTAGTACCAGGAGGGTAGAGGGAGGGTGGAGTAGAATGGGGGGACCAATTGAAGGGATCTACATATACCCTCCTCCCTTGGGCATGGGTAACAGGGAAGTGGGTGATGGGACACATCAGACAGTGTATGATATGTCAAAATAATAATAATTTGTAAATTATCACGAGTTCATGGGGGAGAGGGAGTGGGGAGGGAGGGGAAATAAGGGGAGCTGATATCGGGGGCCTAAGCAGAAGCAGGATGTTTTGAAAATGATGATGACAACAAATATGCAAATGTTGTCTGCATACAATTGATATGTGTATTGATCATGATAAGAGTTGTATGAGTCCCAAATAAAATGATTTTTTAAATGGTTGGATGTCAACTAACTCTTTTTGGTACACTAATTCTGCATGTTTGCCATCTTCTTTAGATTCTGCTTGCATAAGTCAATATGTTGTCCATATTGATAGAAGATTAACAAAATTTCTTCATACTTCAACAAATAGATTGAATTGTTTCTTTAGTTTTTTCATCTTGAGTTACGCAGAAAGTCAGGTCTGTGCAGATTTCATCTTAATACCGTCTTCTCAAGGTGCTATTTTAGGTAAGCTTTTTTATTTATCATTTCTTCCACTTGGGTCTTTTCTTTCTTTCTTTTTTTTTTTTTTTGTAGTGATCTTTTCCTTTATTTAAGTATGGTGGGAAAATAAAAAGCTGGATGAAAATATAAGCAACCTAACCTATATTCTTGGTAAGCTCGGGGTTTGGAAAACTGATTCTAGCGAGGGAAGACACAGTTCTGAGGTAGAGAAAAAACTAATATGCCTTCTCTAGTCAGAAAGATTTCTTCCCACAGCTGGGCTCCTTTAAGATGCTAAAGTAAAGCTGCCTTTTACAGACACCAGCTCTTCCCCCACTCAGCTCTAACGTGCCTGTCTTTGAAAGCAGCAGGGCTCCTTTTGTCTTATCATGCTGGGAGTCTGCTTCTCTTTTGTCTCTTGGATGCCCAGTACTTAGAGCGAACGCCAAATGTATAGATGAGGGGTTATCTCTCCCCCAAATGGAATATTGTTTCAAAGCTATGTATTTAATTTTTTTATTATCAAACAATGGTATCACCCTCAAAACACTCTCCACTGTACTTAATACATTTGAAAAAGTTGGAACTCCATTTTTGGAAACATTTTTCCGTTTGGGTGGCTGACAGAACTTCATGTCTTCATTTAGCTCTTTTGTGTTGTCAGATCATTGTCTGTTCATGTCCCTCTTCATTTGTGGAAACAAAAAGAAGCCACATGGAACAAAGTTAAGTGAGTGAGGTGTGCAGGACAAGAGAGGCATGCTGGGTTTTGCCAAAAACTGGCACACTGAGATGGCTGCTGGAGGAAACACATTGTTAGAGTGGAAACCCGGTCCTCTGTCTCCCACAAATCAGGTCTTTTTTATTTAACACTTTTATGCAATCTTTTCAGAACCTCTAAATCAGTGGTTCTCAACCTGTGGGTGGTGACCCTCTCGGGGTTGAACCACCCATTCACAGGGGTCACCTAAGGCCACTGGAAAACATAGCTCATGGTCTTAGGAACCAAGACACCACTCCTCTGTCTGTCTCCAGATGTGTCTGCCCACATACAGGTACACCCACATACGAGTACCTGGCATGAAGACTGCTACCCATGTCACACCATGTTCCAAGACAAAATTTCACTTATTTGTCATTAGAAATAAATATTTCACAATATATAATTACATAGTTTGGGGATTAATCACTATGCTTTAATGATGTTCAACTTGTAACAATGAAAATACATGCTGCATATCAGATACTTGCATTATGATTCATAACAGTAGCAAAATTACAGTTATGAAGTAGCAACAAAAATAACATGGTTGGGACTCATCACACATCAGAAACTGTAGTAATGAGTCTCAGCATTAGAAAGGTGGAGGAGCGAAGACTGAGGCAAAAAAGAAAAAGAAAGGTACAGAATCACTGCTCTATATTGAAAGCTTGATTAACAACCAGATTCAGTGGAACTAACTCCAAATGCACTAAACCCCTTGTATAAAAACAAACAAACAAACAAACAGAAAACAAGTGAGCATTGCCTTGATCTTTGGTTTCATTTAATGAGCTTTTTGGAGGTGAGGTGGGGAGGTTCATCTTACACAGACTTGACTGATATGTGCTTTCAGGGTGGTATAAATAAAAACATGTCCCCTCACCAGGAATGACCTTAGAAGAAGAGTCTGTATCATTTCAGAGTTATTCTTTTAAAGCAAGACATGTTTACAGATGACACTTTTTCTTGTCAGTCAAAACCAAAGGCACAAATTTTGCAGTCACCATCCCAATTTCTGATCTGCCATTAAAATTCTCTGAACTGAGCTTCAAGATAGTCCAGATAACTTCCCCATCCCTTCAACGGTCTGTAATCATTTTTGGGCACAAGTGTGCAAATTTTGTTGACATTTTCATCTGATAGGTAAGTTGATGGATATTCAGAATGAGGTTTGTCATCAATCGACATTTCACTTTTTTGAAATGAGAAAACAACTTCCACTTGTACACTTGAGCTTTTCCCATAGCACTGTCCTTGTAAGCTGTGTCCAACATCACAATAGTTTCAGTGGCATTTTTCTGGAGAAGAAAACAAAATTTCACAGCCACAAACTCTTCTTTTAAATCGGTCATCACAAAAAAATGAGGTTTGAGCAAAATTGCTTTTCTGAAAAACTTAATTGTGACATGACAGAACCTTCCCAGGAGGCACCACTGGGTGCACTAATTCAGAGCGAATTGTTCAATACTCTTCAATTGGGAAGCATGCATACTGCAAAAATGTCATCAGGCAGAGCCTTTGTAGCGATTGGATTTCCTGTAGGAGTGAAAATACTATTCTAACAAAGACAATGTTATATACCCTGATATATCTTGACACATACTTCTCAATGATGTATGTGACTCTATTCCTCTTGGAATTGTCATTCCCACACAGCAAACTATGGTTGTCCAAATCCAAGTGGCCAATTCCAGCCAATTTCAGATCACTAATGCCTAGGATATAGATATTTGTATATTCAACTTCATTTTTAGTAACTGCCCATGTTCCTAAATTCTTCCTTTCATATTCATGTTCTGATTTTTGATGGATGTGTGCGACTGTGTTTTTTCATTTTGAGTTATGGTGCATTGGCCAGCAAAGCTCTCATCAGCTATGCTCCATCTGTGTCACTGAAGAGGCAGCTTATCCCCAAGTTTTGTGTCACTTGCAGCCTGACAAATCATCTTCAGGTACTTTATCTGACAATGTTTTGATGACAGGGTTTTCAATGGCTATTTTCTCATAAGTTGATGACCTGTGCCTTCTTCCAAGTATTTTCTTAGTGTGAAAGTTTAAGTGCAACCTCTTCACCATATGTGATCTTTCTGATACTGGAAACACTCCTGGCATAGTTTTCATCATCATGGTAACATGCAAGTCACCATAATAGGGCAAACTGATGGATGAGTGCTGGGAAGAACCAGATATTATCACACAAAGTTTCCATAAAAACCAATATAAAGATAGATGATCTTTCTGCTTATGGATTCTGTTTAAGGCATAGATGGTTGTAGCCAAAGATTGCTAATAATAATCAGATTATTTCCTATTTTGACTGTTTAGTTTTGGGGTTTTTTTGGCGGGGGAGCATCACTGCCTTCTGGTGGGTGTAGGAGGCCCAGTCTTTGCTACTGTGGAGTTGCTGCTGGAATTGAACCTCCATCCCAGTGGAACGCAGTCCCGCACACAACCACGATGCCACCGGGACTCAGGCCTATTTTGACTTTTTAATCAGTAACATAAATCTATGGTCAAATATATAGCTCAGTGCATGAATTATGTATCAATGTATGAGAAGTTTTGGAAATAAAGACTGTATTTTGGCTTCCCCATTACACAAATAAAGAAATAATGATAGAACCCTTGCATTAAATTGATATTTTAATTTTTGAGGTAAGCTCCTTGAACTTATTGGCAATAATTTCATGTTAAGTAATAATTTCATGTTAAACAAAATCTCATGGTTCATTAAACATCAGAATAATGTCTAAGCAGAGCAATACTGGTCCAACTATGAAATCACCTAAAAAACCCTCAAAATTCAACACCCAAAGCAATCAATAAGAGTGAACAAAGCACTAAACATCAGAGTAAAGTTGTCAACTGATCATCATTGAAGTCAGAACATAGCCCTAAAAGATCATTCTTAACAGACTGAGATAAATGCTTCCTGATATTTTAAACTTAGTAGAGGAGTTTAATTTATAGTTTTTAAATTTTATTTTATTTTAATTTCATTGTATGTGTTTTGTGAGCTTGAGGAGGACTTTGTAGATTGATGGTGAACCTGTGGGCTAAGTCAGACTTATGGGCTGTGACTGGACTGGGTCGGGAAGCTTTATGAGTGCACAACTACCCTATATACAAAACTCATACATATATGTGTTTCTATGGATTTGTTTCTCCAGTTTACCTAGGTTAAAACACCTACCATTCACCTCTCTGTTATTCCTCTCAGATACATTTCAGTTGATCAGCACAGTCAGAAGTGTTACACCCTTCTCCCTGTCGATTTTATAGCTCCTGTTTTTCTCCTATTTCTGTCGTTATTGGCTCTCCCCCTGCCAAATTTCCTGCTTTCCCGTGTACCTACCACCACCACCACCACCCCCACAACCTTCTATCTGATTGTTGTCTCCTTAGAATTGTTTATCCTGCCTACATTGAGGTAGATCTCAAAAGAGAAAAGAAAAAAATAAAAGCAAGAGACAGCATACAAGTAGTTCCAAATCCAGCTGTCATCCTGACCCAGAATTGATGAGTATCCCCTTGTTAAATAGCTCATATTGTTTCAATTCTCTTTTCTTTCAGGGATCCCTTTCCTCAGACCCACATATCTAACATCCCTTATACCTTTTTAGTCCTCCGCATTCATGTCGAAGGAGCATGCCTTCTATAAGACCGTGTTGCTCTTCTTGCAGTCAAGGAAAGAGCTGTCTAAAAGCCCCCCTCCCCTCATTACACCTTTAGACTTTCTGGGTGGCCCCTTTCAGTGTGGCACCTCAGAAGAGGTGCCAACCACCGCCGGTCTGAGTCAGAAGTCGACAATTGAGCTTTCTCAGGGATTTTGGGGATTTGCTCCCATTGCTGGTTTGTTTGCCCCCATTTGGGTGGATCAAGCTGGCTGTACTCCCCGAACTGTGTCTTCAGTGCCATCCTCTGTAGCACAGTTGTCTAGGGAGGGAGCATCATGTCTTGAGCTGAGGCAGATCCTGGAGTCCTCTCTGAGGAGGAGCTGCTCTGAGCAGGAACATCACCCTCAAGGCATCCACAATGGAATGATATCTGTTTTCTCTCTCCCTTTTCTGTGCAGACATCAATAATATCCTCCCATTGGGTGGATTAGTGTCCTGTTCCCCTATTGACATCTTTTTCTTCCTTCTGCCTTCTGCGGGTCATAAAGGTATGGGGGTTCATTCCCATAAAGGTGAGAATGTCTTTTCACATTGGTGTTATCTGTATATTTTTTCTATTCTTAAAGAAAAAATGGTGAGTTGACATCATTGTGCTTGTTCCAGTTCATGCCAGCGTATCTGGTTCTCAGACAGGAAATTATGTAATATGAACGTTTTCCCCTGTGCCCATTTTGTTGTTGGAACTTACATCAGTGGACTCAAGTTGTACTTGTCCTACTGTGCTTGGCTGATTTTGTTCAGCATAATATCCTCCAACTCTTTCCATGACGTGAGGTACTTTACTAATTCATCAGTGTTTTTATATGGATGCACTGTACTCCATTGTGTGTATATACCAGAGTTTTTTAAACAATTTGTCTATTGAGGGAAAATTGACTGTTTCCAGTTCTTTCAGACTGTGAATTGCAGTGATTAATATTGAGGCACAGATACATGGTTGTAGTCTATTTCTAATTTCTTCAGGGTAGCAGAATTACTGGGTCATAAGGTATGCTAACTAAATTTTCATCCATTTAGGATATCTCCAAATTGCTTCCCACAGTGGCTTTAAATATCTATAAGACCACCAGCAATGAAGAATAGTTCCTACTTCATCACAGCCCATTCAACATATGTTGTTTTCCATTTGTTTTTAAATTGGGTTATCCTTGTGAATGTATTTAGCTAGTAAGTTGATGGATAATGGGCAGTATCAAGGTATAGGGAGTAGGTTCCAGATGTTATGGTGGTTGGGTACATGGTGGGTATGTTAAATCTACCAAGATCTCTTATCAGCCCTGCAAATTGTGAATGGGAGCGTGCAGACCTTTAATTATATGAGTTTATAACAGACTGTCCCTGTGTTCAACTAGGTTGACTAGGGAAACAAATTCATTGGCACTCATATGTGTAAGAGAGAGCTTTATATAAAAGAGCAACTGTATGTTGAGAAAATATCCTAGCTCAGGTCAGAGTAAGTCTATAAATTTAATATTTGCCCATAAGTCCAATATTAGCCCATAGATTCTTGTTCAGACTCATGTAGCACATGCTGAATACAGGAAGATCATAGGTCGGTGGGTGGAAAGTCCTGTGAATCCAATGGCAGTGAATGCCTATCCAGGGGTCTGGCTGCCATCCCTGTGGCTCCATGTGGCTGCATACACTGTGGCTATTTGCCTCTGCCAGGTGTAAATAGTCTAGCGCTGGGGTGCTCACACTTTTTCAGCATGCAAGCAACTTATAAAATGATCAAGTCATAATGATCTACCAACTACAAAAATACAAAACATATATTACTTACTTATGACATTTTTTCATAATGCATGGAGAATTCTCTAAATGTACATTGTATGTTTATGTACCTTTCATAACCTCATGAGTCCATATTGCACAACACAGCACAATTAACTATGTACATTTTTTGTCATTACTTGAGTTTACTCTGATGGCTTACACTGAATGGAATGACCCAGGGATACATAGTCCAGATAAGAGCTGCTGAGAGCCAGCCTCAAGCACAATTTCAAATTTTCGCCAATCAAGGTGGAATGGTACTGGGACTTAATGATCTTTATGTGGGAAAAGGCTGACTAAAGAGTAGAGTTGAATAATGTAGTCAAGGAGGAAGCACATTTTCTCATGTTTGGGTACTTTCCTATTGTAAGTTCCAGAACTGTTAATGTGATTGGAACAGAATGCTGGCTTGTATTGTCAAAATCTCCCATTCGATAAGAAAGTGATATTTTTTGTCTTCATGCTCCAGCTCCCCCACTCATTTTAGTACCCTTTCTTACATTTACGAGAAAAAAAAACAAGGTCTAAAATTTGGTGTTAACTTAGATTATCAGTTTTACTGCACTTAGCACAGTTGTTTGGGCATGTGTTTGACACCTAGGACTGCATCTGATTGGCTGTGCTGTATAACAATTAAGTGACAGAATAGATGATAGGCTTACGGCTATTTTTTTTAAATGCCATGTGATCTACCCACACTGCATTTGTGATCAACTAGTACAAGGGTCTGCAAACTCTTGAGATCAAAGACCCAATCCTGTCCCTCCTAACAGCTTTAAAATCGCCGTGATCTGAAATAATAACTTTCGAATGTTTTTCAGTGTTACTTCAGAGCCACACATTCACTCTGAAAGAGCCAACTATTGCTGGCAGGCCACAGTTTGCCATCCACTGAGCTAGTAGGGAGTGATCGACATATTGATCACCCCTGACGTAAAGCAGGGGCTCTCAACCTTTCTAATGCCACCGCCCTGTAATATAGTTCCTCATGTTGTGGTGACCCCCCAAACATAAAAGTATGTTTGTTGCTACTTTATAACTGTAATTTTGCAACTGTTATGAATTTGACAACCCTAGTGAAAGAGTCATTCGACCCTGAAAGGATTTGCGATCCACAGGTTGAGAACCGCTGACCTAGAGGTTCTTCGATGGCAACAAGGTAGTGTCTAATTATCTGTTGGTATGCATGCTGGCAGGACACTAGGACTTGGGAAGAAGCATTGTTTAGTGGGTGTGACCTTTGGTTGCTCTGTGTGTGGGGAGAGGCAGTGAAAAGTCCAGGAATGCTGGAGCGGGGAGGGGAGCAGAAGGAGCAGAGGGAGCACTCTGCCTTGAGCTCTTGTGGCTAGATTTCAGAGGGTCTCCACCTGTCTGGAATGAGGACTATCCTTGAATAGCAGTCTGGAGACAATGCTGCATGTTAGTGGGTCTTGGATCACAGGTGTGGGAACGGCTGGTGGTGGCAGATGTCATCCTACAGGACCTATGAGGGGACCACCTGTACACATTGTGGGTGAATTTCCCAAAGGATTGTCTGGGCCACAGACTAGTTAACTAGGATTCTATTTCTAGCAATCCTGGCCTTCTTCCCTTTTAATTTTCTGATCTCACAATGGGGCACCTGGTCGGTGATTCAACCTGGATGCCACCCTGACTTCTTCCCCATATTTTAATACTTTTACTTTGCTTTATACTCGTTCATCCTGTATATTTCTCTGAAACACTGAGAAGATCACAATGCTATCATTTTTTGCTGTGCTGACCATGGGAACAGAAATGAAAACTGAGAAGGGACCAAACTGAAAACTGAAATTTACATGACTTGACTGCCTAAGAAATGGCATCATCCAAAAGGGATTCAATGTTATTCTTACTATGCTGCTAGGTAGCAAGAAACAGGGATAGTGGGGGGATGGGAGTTGTCCCTTACCATACCTTAAGAACCCTTACAGGAGGTATGGGAGAGTCAGGCAGCCTTAGCCAGATGTAAAGACTAACTAGTCATGCTCCAAATCCAGATCCTTCACAGGAGGTTGGGATGAAATCAGATGAGTGCATCTTCCAGATATGATCAGTGAAGACACAAGTGTGCATAAGCAAATGTGAAGAAGAAAGCTGATGATGCCTGGTTATCAAAAGATATAGCATCTGGGGTCTTAAAGGCTTGAAGGTAAACAAGCGGCCGACCAGCTCAGAAGCAACAAAGCCCACACGGAAGAAGCACAGCTGTCTGTGTGATCACAGGTGTGGAAGGGATCAGGTATCAAGCATCAAGGGACAGAAAATCATATCACAGTGAATCAGGGGGAGTGCAGATTGGGGATCCAAAGCCCATCTGTGGGCAATTGGACATCCCCTTATAGAAGGGACTCAGGGAGGAGAGGAGTCAGTCAAGGTGCAATGTAGCAATGACCAAACACGCCACTTTCCTATAATTCTTAAATGCTTCCTCCCCCCACTATCGTGACCCCAATTCTATCTTACAAATCTGATTAGACCAGAGGATGTACACTGGTACACTTAGGAGCTGGAAACACAGGGAATCCAGGACAGATGATCCCTTTAGGACCAGTGGTGAGAGTGATGATACTAGGAGGGTGAAGCGAAGGGGGGAGAAAGGGGAACCAGTCACAAGGATCTGCATATATCCTCTTTTCTGGGAATGGGCAACAGAAATGTGGGTGAAGGGAGACATTGCAGAGCATATTGACCAGACATCCGGCTTTTGGTGGGATAATCCCAATTTTAAACATTTTTTCCCGTGTCCCTCAGTGTTTTTTTTTGTTTTTTTTTAACGATTTTGATTTTTGAAAAGAGTACGTGACAAGTTTGCATACAAGCTAGGGAATGGCGGGAGAACGGGAAAGGAATATACCCCCTCTATTCCTCCCCCCGCCCCTCCACCTCAGCCCCCATCAATGGCGTTCTGCTTTACCAATGTTAAAATCTGGTCACTATACTACGTATGACAAAATAATGACAATTTTTAAATTATCAAGGTTATATGAGGGAGAAGAGGGATTGAAGGGAGGTGAAGAAATGAGGAGCTGATACTAAGTGCTCAAGTAGAAAGCAAATGTTTTGAGAATGATGAGGGCAACAAAAGTATAAATGTGCTTGACATACAATGGATGGGGGATGGATGAATGGATGGATTGTGGTCAGGTGGGCAGTACACCTGGGCAGCCGGAACTAAGCCCAGGCTCAACAGGCTTAAGACCAGCTGGGCTTAATTCAACTAATGAGGTTGACCCCTACCTTTGACCATGGCTCCCAGCCACAGGCCTTAAATATCTTGATCTCAGGACCACCAGCCCCTTTGATCTTTGCCCTCAGTCCCTGTCCTGTGCCTGCTTGACTGTGCTGTGGTCTCTCAGGCCTCAGGCTATGACGTGTGGAGGTGCAGTCGCAGGAGCATGCCCCTGCTAGAGTGGTGAGCCTGGCGCAGTTGACCTGCAGTTTAGCACCCTTCCTTATAATAGCATGTACTCTTTGGGGAATGCAAAACCTGAAACTTCTTCCATCATATATAAAAACCCACTTATATCACAAACCAGGCTTCGGGGTGAAGTCTCTGTCCTGTGAAGCCAAGAACTGAACTATTTCTCACCCAAGAAATCTGACATCATCCTTGCTCCTGTACACTTAACGCATCCACCTTGTTAAATATGCACAAAGGAGAAGCGCTAGCAGGAGAAGCCATGACTTTTTTTCATCAATGTTTTATATGCTGCATTTGTTTCCAGTGTTCTGCTCTTTTCTTACCGTCAGTGAGTTTTCAGGTGCTGTTGTAATTACTGTGAGACATCAATGATGACTATACTCAGGAGGAAAGAGGAACAAAAGAAATAAACACGGTAATTATACACGCAATAATGGAGAGAGAAGCGAAAGTTCCCATGTAACATTTTTATAGCATTATTATAAGGTATTATAAGGATCTATTAGAAGAGAAAAACTGATTTATGTGGATAATCATGGGATAAAATGACATTTCAAAATTTCAAATAGCAAGCACAAGGAATTCAGAAATTTGATAAAGGTGCCCAATTATGCTTGACTTTATAATAAATGGCTTTTTAAAACAGCTTTATTTTTCACAATAAGGTTTGATGAGCATTAAAATTCACACAGGATATTTTCTGCACAGGAGCAATTATTCTATCAGAGACTCTAAGATGATTAATAAATCTGACAATTGCATAGGATATTAAATTGATTATTCTAGATTTAACTGCACTATTGTTTTAACTGCACTGGTTTGCAATTTCTGCCGGGAGTACACGTTTTCTGACTACAACCACAAAGGGAAAACAATCTCATCCCAATACTTATATAAAGGAAACCATAGTTTTTTTATTTTTTTTCAGTGACATCACTGCCCTGGTGGGAGTAGGAAGCCCCAGGGAGCTGTTCCCAGGGAGCTTGTTCCCAGGGAGCTGCTGCTGGATTCGAACCACCAACCCTGTGGGCCGCAGTCCAGCACAAAACCAGTAGGCCACCAGGGTTCAGCCGAAACCTTAGCTTTATAGATAAAATGATACATTCATAATGTTTTAAAGAATGCACTTTCAAAAACGATTATTAAAAAAATGAAGATTTCAACTTACTACCTTCAAGCTGATGAAAGAGTAATGTATGAATTAGTCCTGTGTATATTCTAGATACAAACTGTTAAGTCTATCTACTTGTAGACTAAGTTCTGGAGGTTTGTGCAAATATCAGAAGTATCTCAACTTCATTTTCATATTCTATCAGTGAAAAGTTTATTTTTTTTAAAAAATCATTTTATTGGGAGATTGTACAACCCTTATCACAATCCACATATACATATATTGTGCCAAACACTTTTGTACATTTGTTACCCTCATCATTCTCAAAACATGTGCTTTCCACTTGAGTCCTTGGTATTTGCTCCTCATTTTTCTCCTCCCTCCTACTCCCCCCTCCCCCATGAACCCCTGATAATTCATAAATTATTATTATTCTGTCATATCTTATACCATCCAATGTCTCCCCTCACCCACTTCTCTGCTGTCTATCCCCCAGCGTGGAGGCCATATGTAGAAGCTTGCAATCTGTTCTCCCTTTCTACCCCCCTTCCTTCCATCCTGCCAGTATTGGCCCTCTCACCACCTGTCCTAAGGGGTTCTTCTGTCCTGAATTCCCTGTGTTTCCAGTTCCTAACTGTAACCAGTGTCCCTCCTCCAGTCCAGTGGGCTTTGTAAGGTAGAACTGGCATCATGATAGTGGGGGTGGATGGGGATAAGTATTTAAGGGCTAGAGGAGCATTGTGTGTTTCCTCATTACTACACTGCACCCTCACCGCCTCTTAACCTCCCTGGGCCTTTTGTGAGGGAATGTCTGGTTGCCCACAGATGGAATTTGAGTCCCTACTCTGCACTCCCCCTCATTCACAATGATATGATTTTTTTGTTCTTTGATGCCTGATAGCTGATCGCCTCAACACCTTGTGATCACACAGATTACTGTGCTTCTTTCATGTGGACTTTGTTGCTTCTTGGCTAGGTGGCTGCTTGTTTATCTTCAAGCCTTTAAGGCCCTAGACCCTACATTCTCTGATAACTGTGCACCGTCAGCTTTCTTTACCACTTTGATTATGCACCCGCTTTGTCTACAGCGATGGTGTTGGGACAGGCTGGTGTGCTTCTTCCATGTGGGCTTTGTTGTTTTTCAACTAGATGGCCTATTGTTTATCTTTAAGCCTTTAAGACCCCATAAACTATATCTTTTGATAGCCAGGCTCCACCAGCTGTCATCACCACATTTGCTTATGCATCTACTTTGTCCTCGGTGATGGAGTTGAGAAGGTGAGCATCTCAGACTGCTAAATTATTAGAACAAGGTGTTCTTTTATTGGGGGAGTACTTGAATAGGGGCCCACTGTCCATGTGTTTCCTTAATATTAACACTATAGATATGTGTACATAAATCTATTTCCCCTTCATATATAAATATATTTACATATGCATTTGCCTGTGTTTAGATCTCTATAGATATCCTTTGCCTTCTAGTTCTTTCCTCTACTTTGAAAAGGTTATTTTATATCATAAACAGTAGAAGAGTGGGTTGGAATCCCTACCACTTATTTTACAAAATGCCACATCTTATTCTTATAGTCTGACAACACAAATATTGGCCCTATAATTACAATGAGGCATGATACATACTTTTATTTAGAATCAGACCCAGTATTTACTGAAACTTTAGTGGATCCCCTACTCTTATTTCTAAAGGACATTGCATTATGTAACCTGCAGGGTGCGAAGCATTTGACATAAGTGGACTAAGTTAATCTTTACACTACCATGTAAGGCAGGTATGACTAAAACCCTTGAGACTTCTAAGGACAATAATAGGGAAAAAATGCAAAGAGGAAGTAATGGTGAGCACATTGGTTCAGGATCAGTATTGCACATTAAAAGAGACAGGCAAGATTGAGAACTGTGTCTTGTAGAAAACTTTAGTAAAATGCATCATTACTGAGAATAGAGAGCTACTTTCCCTCTTTTAGTGAAATAATACCTCCATATTCCTTATTAAGTCTTATAAATTCACACTCCCATCCCTTAACTCCCACCCATGCAAATACATGTTTTGACTATTTTTAAAATGTCTTGGTCTATCCAGTTGGCCTCTTATTATTACTTTTGTTGCTTCTATTTTATTCTCTTTCTCACTCACCTCCCTCACTTTCCCCACCTACCAGATCCCTCCCTTTTTCTTCACCCCTGGCACCTGCACCTGTTTTCCAGATACTGTTAGATTTTGAAAGAGAAAACAATGTTACACAACCCAGCGGCTCACACACAAAAAGCAGCTGTGCCATGATGCTGTAGAATTAGCAGTCTATCAAGTAAAACAAAAGGAAAATCACCCAATTCCGAATAACTATTCTGAACAATTGTCCCTAGGACAATAAGAAATAGAATTCAGTATAATGGAGTTCAGGTCCCTTTAAGAGATGTGGGGAACACTCAGAAATGGAAGAAACTGGAAAACTGTAAATCTACTCAAAAAGGAGTATCAGAAGATAAACAGGGGGATAACAGAATTACATGACATGGTAAAAGATTTGAGGAATAGAATGGAAGAAAAAAAATGGAATCAGTGAGTTGAAAAACTATCATTGTGACTACATCTGCAGATATTAACATCAAAAGCAACAAAGAAATTCCAGTATTGATGTGGGAGGAGAGAAGCAACTTTTGACTCTGGAGCAAGAAGAAACAAAAGTCTTTGATGAAAAAATATAACAGCAGTCTAGTGTTAGGAAAACAATAGTAAGGAAAGGACCTTAGATGACTTGGAAGTTGCTGATAAACTTAGTCATTAAAATGATCTTGGATTCACAGACATCAGGGTTCACTCCATAGTTATTTTCTTCATAAACTACATAGCTAGAAATAGAACTTGACTTTTAATATTTCTTATGATTCTGTGAGACATAAATAAAATAATTTAATTGGCAAAAATGTAGAAGGCATTGGCACAGTCTGTTGGTTTCCTCTGTGCATTCATTTCCAGTTACATGATGCCAGTTTCTCTAAAACTGCTTTAGTATTGGACACTTATTTCTGATGAGATGCATGATTGTCAGATTTATATTCTAACATTATTTTTGATAAACAACCTCTCCTAAATTATCCTCTAATCTCAAGTAATGTCACCCTGGTATTCCATGCTTTCGAATTCTATCCTGGGGTTGTGAGAAAAAAACAAACATTGTATGTGGAGTAAAAATAGTGAATACAGGCAAGAATTGTCTATCAACTCTTCCATTTTATTAAGTGTGCTATGTAGCAAGTCTTTGTAAGTCTATGTTTTCTCTTAGGGAAAATGTGAAAAAGTAATACTTTCCTGATTAAGCTCATAAAACCGAACTCACTGCCATGTAGTCAATTCATCATGGTGACCCTGTGGAATAGGATAGAACTGACCCTAGGGGTTTCTGAGATTGCCACGCCTACAAAAAAACAAAAACAATTTTATTGACATAATTCACATATCATACTATTCCATACTTCATTAATACAAAAAAGAAGGAAACCTTGTCTTCTCCAGAAGAAACATGCAGGAATGATAAGATGAGTAAATTAGAACCCTCATAAGAAAATTCTTTGAAAGATAAAAAGATATATGAAAGTAGGAAGTACAGACTGCTGCCTACCAATTTTGACACCTAGTAGCCATGTTTGAGTTTATAAGGTTTTGTAAAGATTTACCTGAGAAGATAGCCTCATTTTGCTTATGCAGAGCAACTGGTGGGTTTGAACTAAGGTCTTTGAAAAAGTTATCAGTCCATTGCTTACCTAGCAAGGCTACCTGGCAATAAAGCAAAAAGATTATACTTTGAAATCCATTTCTGATCTAATTCGGGTCCTGATTCTGTCTCTTGTCTTCTATGTGGTGATTATTTTCTCTCATTTTTAGTATTGATAGATCATGTGTCAAATAATATCTCTTTTGACAAAGGCTATTTACATATACTTTGGTGAAACTATGCATTTTGGGGGAGGGGAGAAATCACTGCACTCTGGTGGGAGTGGGAGGCCCAGACTTGCTCCTGGAGAGCTGCAGCTGGATTTGAACTGCCAAGCCTGTGGACCGCAGTCCTGCACTCAACTACTATGCCACCTGGGCTCAGCGCAACACTATACATTTTTTAAATGGGGAAATAGTTCTCTTTTTTTTTTTTAATTTTTCTCTAAAGGTTTCAGTGGCCTGAAATCCCCAAAGTGAACAGGACAGCAAGGTTATAGTGCACATTTCAATTTCAGACAAATTTTCATCCACCTCCTCCTTCCTTTTTTGTAGCCCTCACGTCCCCAACAGCCATTAAGCCTTTCACCCACAAGAGGACAACCCCCGCCACAGCTCTGCCTCCTCCTGGTATCCAGGGGTCCAGGGACTAATGAGTTCTGAGTTCCCCACCTCCAGGCCAATATGTGGCAGCAGCCTAAGTTATTAACACTGGCCATGCTCCTGATACCTGCACATCTATTTTCCTCCTAGTACCCAGCCAACCACCTGCACTCAGGAGCCCATACATGTGCAAAGTCCTGCTAGCTGTTGGCATATCCTCTCCTTCTCTATATACACCCCAACCCCTTTTTATTCAGTCACAAAACCAGCAAGGCCAATCTTCTGCATGAAGTGGATACAGCTTTTTGGCAAGAACAGAGGAAAATCATGAGGTTTTAATTGAACAGGCTTTACAACATTTAACCATGCATTGCAAGCGGATTATCTGGCTATGATGTGGTGTTATCACACATTCACATTGCATAACGTCCTATTTCACAGGATGTATGTTGGATGCTATGGAGTGTTGGTTGCTTCATGGGTTATGTGTTGGGCTGCTAATCATGAAGTTAGCAATTAGAAACCACTAACCACTCGCCAGGAGAATGGTGAGGATTTCTGCTCTGTTAAAGAGCTCAGTCTTGAAACCCACAGGGACATATCTACCCTGTCCTAGAGGGCTGCTGTGAGTAAGATTATACTGGGTGACAGTGAGATTTTCAGTTGTATAGTGAACATTCATTGATACAATTTGTGACCAAAATTGGAAGCCATAAGATCTACTTCCACAGGAATGGATTCTATGGATATATGTTGCTACTTTAATTTTTTGACAGGAGGCTAGCTTATTGTGGAAATGGAGATGGAAGTCACATCTGACCTCCCATGCATTCAGTAGAAGGAGAACCCAACTCTATCCATCTAAGGATGATTCCTGAGACAGAGGTAAGATATATCTCCACCCTCCAAACTTCTTCAACTTATTCTATTACAAAGTGTCCTTGCAAAGGCATTCCATTTATCTTCTGGGCTTGATGGTTCATTGCAATGGCCAAATAGTACTCACCGACAATAATCATGATTACGGGGTTTACTACGGAAGTTCACAAGCGACAAGTCACATTCAGGAATGTTAAGGATGCAGTTATTTTGTTCATAATTCCTTCTGGCAGTTGGTCAGATTCTCTGCTTTGCTCAGTTGAGTGCTGTGTCAGTTACATAATCTGAGGTCAACTTGAGAGTCAAGGGGTGGAGTTTACCCTGTCAGTCAGGTTGCAGCTTGATGACCTCATTTGGAGGTACTATGGGGATAAATAGCTGGCTGGAGGCAGGACACAGTCTCCCTGGGAGACATTCCTGTTGACAAGCTCCAAGGAGCTATGCTGACAGAGCCCTGGAACTGAAGCCTGGGAGGAGCCACATGGAGACCCACACTAGTGCGGAGATGCTTCCACCACTCCTGGATCCACAAGACATCGCGTTCCCCCCCCCCCCCACCATTGGCCTATGATATTCCTGCACTCTGCGTCATTTGCATGCTTGTGTGAGTCTTGGATATGGGCTAATATAAAACTTAGAGACTTGATCTGGACTGGGCTGGGTTGTTATCTTGATGGACAATACTCTTTACATGTGTAAAACCCTTTCTTATACATATATGAGTGTCTATAAATTTGTTTCTCTAGTCAACCCATACTAACATAGACGCTACAAACCTCTTTTTGTGTTGGAAAATACACAAAGGGCTTCTTACTCTGCAAGCCAATAGCGTCTGTTACAGGAACTGGGAAGCCTACTCATGTGTCTTATGCAGGCCCTGCCACTGCTCTGTCCAGGGGTCTCATCACCACTTTGTTCTTGGCTCTTCTTTCTTGATGGTCATTGGAACCTCTGTGTCTGCTTCTGAAATCACTCACTTTACTCCCAGAGGAATGACAAAAGTGATCTCATGTTAGTTCCATTTGCACATTCCCACATAGTTATTTGCTGAGAGTTGCCAAGGCTATGAATAGAAGAACCATACCAAGTAATTGAACTTGAAGATGCTTATTTATAAGTCAATTTGAATCCAGAACTTTGATCTGATTTTATAGCATTTTCCAATGTTACCCCATCATTAGCATAGGTCAACAAATACTAAATACAAGAGGGAAAAGGTAGGGAGAAGCAGCTAGTAAAATAATGATTATTTTACCATAATGATTGGTATAATTACTTTTGAGACTTTAGCTAGTGTCTACTTTGATTCTATCAAATAAGTTCTTAATTCTAATGAAACTATTCATTTTTTCCTTAAAATAAAAATGTTTTTGTTTTTATTTTTGTTTTTGGGCATCACTGCTCTCCAGTGGTGGGAGTAGGAAGCCCAGCCCCACTGCTGGAATTCAACCTCCGTCCCAGTGGGCCGCAGTCCCACGCACAACCACTATGCCACCAGGGCTCAGCCCCTTAAAATAAAAATGAAATATTCATTTAAATATTCATTTAGTCATTTAGTCTAATTTAATCATATAGTTTAAAAACAAAAATTAATAATTTGCTTGTCATGTTATTTTCTTCATTGCATTAGATGTTTCTAAAGAATGGATGGTCCCAAACAAATAATAACAATAAGTTACAACAAAGTATAGACAGCTGTCATGGTAGTTTAAAATGGGCTGCTGCCAGGAGAGAGGGCAAGAATCAGACAACATGGCTTCATATTGGACTGCAACTTGAAAAATAAATGCCAAACCTGTCTGATTTGAAGCAGGAAGACATTAGTTCACACTATTTTAAGTTAACGGGTCCATAATGACACTAAATGCAAAAGATGGGGTCACAAATGATGTTGAGAATGACAGTAATATGACAGGCTCTAAAATTAATGCTTCATAATTGCATATCAAAGCAACGACTTAGTGTAAATTATCTTAATTAATTATTTGTCACCTTGTTACATTATTACATCTATTCCAATTGAGATTTGCTTCAATTATGGAAAAGAACTAAGTCACAAAAGCAAATCAAATATGGTCTCAGACAGACTATAACTTCATAAACCTTAGAAATTTCATAATACGAACCATGTCTTGGATAATTATTTACCCTTTGATTAATGCCTTTTTAACATTGCTGCACTTACACAAATTAAATTCAAATATAATATTTCCATGTCTTAAAAGAGTATAAGATCTCAGAAAAATTATTATAGGAAAATTTCAAAGTGTTGCTTATTTCTGTGTGAATGTGTGTCACTGTGTGATATAAAAAAGTTTAATTCACAGAACATGCTATCTGAATTGTATTCAATTATATCATTTACTTCTTTTATTTTTTAAGCATATGTATAGTCAGATGATTTATAAGTGATTTTAATATTAGAGGAAATATTAGCATAGCCACTTTAGCTTCTCAAAATCAAACCAAATTTACTGCAGTAGAGTCCATCTCAACTCCTCCTGACTCCATTGCCCTGTGTGACACAGGCACATTGCCCAGGTGGATTTCTGAGACTGTAACACTTTGCAGGAGTAAAAAGCCAGATAGTTAGCTTTATACTTATAAAATCTGAAATGAAAAATAAATGTAGACAGTTGCTGTCATGATGTACCTGCTAGTCATTTCAGAGACAGTGAACCCACCTACAAGCAGAATGATGCACTGTCTGATCCTTCGCCATCTTCATGAATCGGACTACGTTGGAGCCCATGGTTCCAGCCACTCTCTCAATCCCTCTCAGGGAAGATCTGCCTCTTTTTCATGCACTCTCTACTTTCCTAAACATTATGTGTTTTCTCCAGGGGCTGGACTTTCCTGATAGCCTGTCTAAAATATATGAGATGCAGGTTCACCATCCTCACTTCTCTAGAGCTGTACTGCCTCCTGCACAGATAGGTTTGTGTTTTGGCAGTCTTGTATTTTTGGTAACTTTTGTCATGTTAGAATCAAAATCAATTCTTTTCAAGACTTATTTATTAATCTATCATCTTTCAAATGCATATGAGGCCAATGAAAATATTTTGGTTTGAAGAAGGTGCTCTAAGATCATCTCAAAGTTGCATATTTGCTTTGCAACACTTTAAATAGATTTTTTTTTTACAGCAAAGTTGTTCAATGTCATGTTGTTGTTAGGGGAAAGCAATAGTTCTCACTGATAATAAACCTGATAGTGTACAACAGAACAAAACACTGCTAAGTCCTGTGCTTGCCTCACAATTGTTACTATGTCTCTCAGGTTGAGATCTTATGAGAAGCAAAACCTAAAACACATCATGCTTATTATATCTATAGAGATGAGAAGAAATTTATATCAAAATGATAGCTCACACAGTGACTTCATTGTGTCAAGCCATCTTGTTGAGAAGCTTCTTCTTTTCCTATGACTCCCTACCAACTATCAAGTTCCTTACCAGACACTGAACTATCTCTTAATAACGTGGCCAAAGTAAGTGAGACAAAGTCTTGCCATAGTCACTTTTTAGGAGCATCTTGGCTGTACTTCTTCCAAGGCAGATTTCTCCTGCCTTTGATTTATTGACCTCTGCTTCTATGGGCATTCATTGTGGGCCCAAGTGAAATAAAATCCTTGAAAACTTCAATAATTTCTGAATTTCTCAGGGGAAGCCTGCCCCAAACATATCATCATGGGTCTGGTAAGCACATCGTACAACAATAAGAAGTAAAAATTATAGTAAAGTCATAGAAAATATGAGATAGAAATAATGGAGTCAGACACATTTCATTGTAGCATGCTCACCTCAGCCCCACTTGGTGGGCCACATGGAGAGAGAGAGAGAGAGAGAGAGAGAGAGAGAGAGAGAGAGGAGGAAGAGGAAGAGGAGTAGGAGGAGCAGGAGGAGGAGGAGGAGGAGAGGGCAGGGGGACAGAGAAAAGGTAAGAAAGGGACATGAGGGAGAGGAGTTGGGGGATGAGAGGCAACAGAGAAAGATTCTTCACTACTGACCAAGGCTTGTATCAATTTGTGGGGTGTGCTTATAGCTAACCATATACCACAGGAAGAGGTTGTCATATAAGTTATACAGCTAAGCTATACTGCTATGAGGAGGATGTTCTAGGTACATGCACACAATAGGTTAGGGAGGCATCGGGGTCCCACATGTGACAAGATGGGTGAACCCCAGACTCAGGATGGCAGTCTAACTTTGGATATCACTGAGCAAGTTTGACTTGTTCTCTGGCTCTTCATAGAAACCATAAGCAGTAGGGTGAGAATGCCACCTACCTGGGCCAGATTGGTAGCTGAAAGTTTTCAGGGAGAAGTATATATCTATGGTATATAACAGCAGGAAGTGGGCCCAACCAGAGAGCAGCCTGATAGGCTGTAAGCATCTGATTTCTCACCATGTGTTGGCAAGTAAGCTCTAATATTTGGTAAAACTTTGGAGCAGATATACTTGTGGAAAAGCCATTTAATCCCATAAGTCCCCCTTTAGATTTATATATAAAATTTAAAAGAACCACAGGCAAGAAGATAATTATCTATATATTAAAAACTGTCAGGCAGTGATGACCCCCCCAAAAAAAATGTTGTCAAGGAAATCTAATAACCACATTAATATAACCAATAATTCAGCCTTATGGTAAACATTTTGAATTAAGACATGGGGGATAAAGTCCTCCCACACCCATCTGCTATTGGGGGAAGGTATGAGAAGAGTTGGATTCTGCAGCAGGAAGAAAAAATAGAGTCAATAGGAATGTCTGCTTCTATAGGGAGATAAAATCAATCATTTGCTTACCTTAAGGCAGCACAGCATGAATAGGAGAATTGTGCAAAGCTAGATTACCACAGGAAAATTTACCCAGACTAGATCTCCAACCACCAGAGTGGTAACTTTCCAAGTGTAGAACACTGGCCTTCCAGATTCCCTCCTTACCAGTCAGGGAATAAGTCCTAGTGCTATTTCCCTCAGTGTTATTTTCCCACATTTCCCCCTTCTGTATTAGGTTTAAGATTTAAAAGTGCCAAAGAGGCAACATGGTCTCTCTTCATATCTCTTAGCTTCTTTTAGAAACCACATGAGACTGCAAGTATCACAAATATGATGACAAACTACACAGTCATACTGGAACTTATGATAAGCTATGAGCAATGCGTGGTGTCCGAGCTCACGGATCCAACCCTATCCTTGACATCACCAAGTACTCAGTTATAACAGATCAAGGAGAATGTCTCTCTATCTTTAAATATATAGAAAATATTCTTATTTTATAGCTGATCAACATCTAATGATACTGTGGCAGTAACGTGCTTATGTTAATTTCATGATTGAGATGTAGGGGTAGAGTCTAGCCTGTTAATCTGGAGATAGCCATTGAGTAGCCAGTGAGGCCTCTGTGTGGGCATGGCTTTCCCTGGATACGTCTGGAAAATCTCACGATATTTCCCTCGTGAAGATTAGACGCTATCTTCCCAGTTGTTGGGAGTTAGTCTCAGAGATGATGAATCACAGACAAGACAGGATGGCAGCATCTGAAGAGCTGAAGAAGCCACATGGCTTTGCCCTGATGAAGCCAGAACTCTGAAACTGGAGAGGCCACGTGGGGACACCTGCCAGTGATGAGTTGCTTCTGCCACCACTGGATCTTTTGATGGACCCTGAGCCCTGGAAGCAAGGAGTCATGGGGAGACCCCTGCTAGTGCTGTAATTCTGCACCCTCTGACCTGTGACTTCGTGAGTCAGAAGGAGACATTATAGACTGGTATTGGGCATATGGGCTAATATCGGACTTATGACTTTGGACTGGGTTGGGATGCTTTCTCAATGTTCCATTCCTCTTGTATATAAACCCTTTCTTTGTATCCATATGTGTGTCTATGAATTTGTTCCTCTAGTCTACCCAGAATAGCACAGATACATTTTCCTTTAACCCTTGTAAATGTTTTCTAATCAAATCCCAATCACACAATGTGATCAACACCTAATGGAATGTTTCCCTTAGACCCTTGCACATGTTTCTTAAGCAAATCTCAATCAAGCATTGTTATATTACATAGGTAGAGTGTTACATAGAAATCAGTTACATTGCAATCACAATTTAGCTTTAATTGATAAGTCCAAATCTTGATCTTTTGAGACATGAACAGTCTGTAGTACTAGTCCAGGAACTTTTATATAAAATGTTCAGTTATGTATGGGGAGCTGGTCCTGAGGGCCTAAGTGGAGGGAGGATGTTTCAGGGGTGATGATGGCAACAGGTGTGCAAATGTGGTATGGATACAATTGATTTATTTGTTGATCATGATGGGAGTTGTATGAGCCCCCGATAAACTGGGTTTAAAGATAAAGGGATGGGGGAAAGAGGAGCTTATACCAAGGGCTCACGTAGAAAATATTTGAAAATGAAGATGGCAACAGGTGCACAAATATGCTTGATACAAAAGGATGTTATAAGTGCCCCCAATAAAATTCTTTAAAAAATTAAAATAACTATGTGAGAGGCAAAGTAAAACACTGAGTATAGTAATCCTGAATTTAGTAACCATATCAAGAACAGATTGGATGTATCGGGTACCAGTGACTGAAAACCAAACGAGTTGTGCAATAACAGCAAGAAAATTATAAATGAAGAAATCAAAAGGTCATTTAAAAGACAGAAAAAAGAGATCAAAACAGATATCAGAAAATGCTCTGAATGTAAAGTAGACAAAATAAATGTCATCAAATTAAAAAAAATAATAAAATAAAATGGTCTGCTATGGTAGAGTCCCAGAGTAGCCCTTAGACCACACCATTAATGGAAGAAATATCTCAGCAGGCAGAGATGTTGTTCTTTGGAATCTGTGAAGTTTTCTTTGCTGTTCTGGACGGCTTCAGTAATGGACAGGATCAGGTTATAGCATCGACTTTTCTCCTTTGCTTAGGAACTTGCTGGCTGCAGAGAAATCCACCTTTTCCTGTGAAAGCATAAACAGAGAGCCCCTCCCTTTGGGGTGCCAAAAACCAAGAAACAGAATTATGGTTAAGTGATTTCTCCATCCCTTCTGTGTCCTTTATCTTTCTCCAAATGGGGTTGCATCCTTCTAAGGGGCACCCATCAGCTTTATTCTGCAAAAACATGAATGTATAGACCTTTGTCCAGGTGACAAATGGGCCTGGACTGAAAACAGAATTTCCATCTTCCTGGGAGTTCTTAGGATCAGCTTTCTCTATAAAAGTGGAAATGTGTTTATCTGCCCTAATTTTGTTACAAGTTTTTAGTGAGGAGAAAAATTTTTTAAGTCAAAATAACAAAATGAACTACCAGAGCAGTTTGTCACACATAATATTTCTCTTCTCCCTCTTCTGTATTAATAATGTACATTTCAAAGCATTTTAACCAATACCGGGAACTTGTCTGATCCCAAACTAGAGAAACTTGTTAGGTAGCCTTCCTTGTTATGTAAATGTTGGCTTCCAGCTCTCTGAGAATTGAGAGAGTTAACTAATAATAATTGGGAAAACTTCTACCACATTCCAGATGATTTTTTAAAAACCTGAAAATATGCTTAATAAATCTGTTCAGCTATAGCAGTAACTTACCAAACAGGCATTTTTCTCTCTAATTTTACCAATAAAGTCACAGGCTTAATTACTTCTCTCATTCCTTTCATTCTGGACTTTGAGGAAATTAGTGGGCGGGCTGTAGGCCCTCCTGAATGCCCTAAAGAAATCCAGAATTTAGGAACCTTTTCCCTTCAATTCCTAAATCACTTGGAGGTGCTGTCGTTTTCCCAAAACAGCACTCCAAAAGAACCCTTAATTTAAAGGGTGGTTAGCCTTCTGAAGTGCTATTTCTTGATAAGTATAATTTTTAACACAATTTTAGGAACACAAGGAAGCAAACATTCGCCTAAGTGATCTTCCTTCTTTATAAACACTGATATATCAGATTTCACCACTGCCTTAATTTCTTCTTTACAATCCTGATCACTATCTCCAGCAATCAACAGAACACAACGATAATTTAGATTAGACCTTCCTAATAAATGTACCATAGTTCTTTTAAGTAGCAGATCCCAATTGCTATTCTTAATAACTTCGGATTTAATTACAGCTTTTGGTTTTTCCTCACAACTCTAAACAACTCCAGTATCAATTTGAATTTCTTGAGTACTTAGGAAAATCTCCCTGATAAAAACTGTATTACTCTTTCAATCAGAAACTCCTGCTTTTTAAAATCAACATACAGCTGTGATGGCTTCTGACCCATTACCTGGTTAATCAAATTTTCTGCAGCCAAAACAGAGGCGGGACTTTTGCAAGTTTGACCAGGTCTGGTTGCCTGCTGTGAGATTGGGGGGATACTCTAAGATTTTATTTACTCTAGCAGGCAGACACACCTAGTCTTCTGAGCTCCACTGGACAGGGCTGGGAACCAGCTCCTTCCTCTATCTTCCTTCCTGCTGGGAGGCTTTCACTAGTGGCTATTCCTTATTGCTAAATCTTGAGCTAGATTGAATCACCCAATGCATTCTCTTCCTACAGCAGCAGCAAAGGCCTGGTTCTTTTAAACCCAAACGCGGTGGCTCTGGTCCATGCTCTGGCTGGAGTTGTGATCAATTTGCTTTATTCAGCCAGGCTAAATGGCCTGTGCTCCTTGCACTCTCTTTGAAGATGACTTATCATTCTCACAGCTAAAGCACTTTCCTTTAGGTCTGGCAAACTGTAAGACTGGCTTTGTATTCGTCTGTCTCTATATTCTTGCATATCCTGATGTAATCTAACAGCATGCCTTGTTCCTTTAAAGGGCTTATTGTAGCCATTCTAAATTCTAAATCTTCTTCCGAAATCCCCTTTTCTACCCTTGAAAGTAAAGGTTCTTTTTTATGCTTTGCCTCTTCGCTTTTAATCTTTGTTATAGAATTATATTAAGAACTCACTTCCATAGACAACTCCAACTCAGACCAGCAATATAGGACAATGTAAACTTGTCCCTATAGGTTTCTGAAACTGTAAGTCCTTACAGGAACAGGAAGCCTTATATTTCTCCTGGTATTAATAAAATATTTTGATTGGAGTTTGCCACCTACTCAGGTAAATACACCTTTCATTTTAATAGTATCAAAAAGCTGAGTCATTTTTCTAACATATATTCATCCTATAATTTCTCTGTATAAATTGATTTTTTTTATTTGTTACATTCATAGTCCAACACAACAGCAGCATTTTTCTTGTTTCTTTGTTTTTAGGTCTCTTCATGAGATAAGTTAGAGCGCTGATTCGGAAAATTGCAATAGATACACCATAGTTTTTCCATATCATGTTCCATTATATTTCCAGCTATTAAACTCTACTAATTTCCTAATTTATCATCCTACTTTTAAATATGAAAAGACTTTAGACACACACACTACAGAATAAGACCAAAAGATTAAAAATATTTGAAAGGGAATAAGGTACTAAGACACTCCCCAGGGAAGTTGTTTATGGACCCACGGTGACCAGTGGGCTACACATTGAGACGTTAATCATAAAGTTAGTGGTTCAGACCCACCAGTCATTCTGCAGCTTTTAAAGATTTTTTATAATTAAATCATTTTACTGGGGGCTCATAAACTCCCACGGGACAGTTCTGCTCTGTCCTATTGACTAGCTATGAACTGGCAGACTCAGGGCAAAGAGCTGTATTTTTTTTTGCCGGGGGTGGGGTGGGGAGGTGGGGGGGGGGTGGGGGGTGGGAGCAAGGAGGGGCTGCATGAGGGAAGGAGGGTTCAGCCAGTTATAGGCTTAGAAACTTACAGTACCAGTTCTACCTTGTCCTATGACAGCTTCCTGGCAGTGACTTTGGACTTTTAAAACGATTCCTCACATTACTCATATGTCCTTACATTACTCTATGTGAATCCCAAGATAATGGTGGGTTGGACATATGCACAGTTTATGGTATATAAAATGACTTTCCTCATGAATTTTTATGATGAAAGCTAAAAACTTATCTCTGTATCTTAAACTTATTTCTCTACACTCCATTTGGATCCATCTTGAAGTCCTAATATACTTTTGAGGATGTTTATTTATGATGTAAAAGGAAAGAACTAAATTAATTAAAAGTAAACTGAAAATGAAAGATTAATTGGTATTTATAAAATTCTTAGTTGTATTAAATTTATTCTTGCCTATATCATGGATCCCTTTGTATCTTCATCTACTTTTACATTAAAGGAGAAGATTTAGGACTAAAATACTCCTTCTTTGTACGCACTAAAATTTTATCTTATTGAACCTAGTACTTTCCCCCCTCATCAATGAAAAATGAATATGCTAAAATCATGTACAGTAATGTTATATATCTTAAATTCATGCGACATTGCTATTTCATGAACCATATAAATCATGAAAAATATGACGTCTCATTGTTTAATGGAAATATATATGATCAAGCGTGTTGTTGCACATCATTGAGTTGCTATACTTTAGAGGAACCCTATTCCCAACAAAATGAAGCTCTGCCTGCTCAAGGGTAGCCCTGAGCTTGCTGCTTTTTGTGAGCTCAAGGTTTCAGCCACTGTGTCAATGTGTGCCATGGAAGGACTTTTTTGTTGGCCCTTTATTAAAGTTGAGTTTGTACTTTGGGGACTGATAAAATGTGCAAAGTATGTAATATAAAGTGTTCCTTTCTTCTAAGGAACAGCCCGGCAAAAATTCTTCCCAGTTAAATTTGTCTCTTCTTCTTGAAGTCTATGATAGATTTGGTATTTGTCATCAATACTGTATTAAATACATCACTTGTTCTAGCCTTCCCTATTAATGGTCTGCCGTTTGTTCTCAATGTGATATGTTCACTGTTTGTTTTTTTTTAAGCACTTTACGGAGATATTTTGATGCAGTTTTGCCACATGCAACACATTGCTTAATTTCTTGACTGATGCTTCCATGGGTGTTGACTGGGAATATCAGAACGTATCCTTGTGCTCAGGTAAAACCTGTACACGCACCACAAGACAGTCATTCAAACCACACGAGGGGCTATTGCATGGTTTAAAATCAGGAAAGGTACAAGGATAGTATCTTTTTCTCATATTTATTCAATATGTAAGCTGAGCAAATACTCTAAGAACCTGGGCTCTATGAAGAACAAGGTGACACCCAGATTGGAGGAAGTCTCACTAACAGCCTGCAATAGGCAAATGACACAGCTGTCCTTGCTGAAAGTGACAAGGTGTTGAAGAACTTGCTGATGAAAATCATGAACTGTAGCAATAAGTATCTATTGCAATTCAGTTTGAAGAAAACAATCCTTACAACTGGACCAATAATGACATCATGATGAATGGAAAAATGATAGAAGTTGTCAAGGGTTTGCATTGGGAAAATCTGCTCTGCAAGACTTCTTTATCACGTTGAAAATCAAGGATGTCAGATAGAGTACTAAGTGCTCTGGATCCACGCCAGGAAAATTCCCAAAGCCTCATGTGTATGTGAAAGTTGGATAATGAGTATGGAAGACCAGGAAAGAATCCATACTTTTGAATGATGGTGTTGGTGGAGAATATGAAATACACCATAGCCTGTAAGAAGTATAGTTGGAACGGTCCTTGGAAAGAGAACGGGGCATCTTTGTCTCATGTACATGGGATCTGCTGTCATGAAAGAGTAGACCCTGGGAAAAGTCATAAGCTTGGTGAAGTGGAGGGTCAGCCCCAACGAGGAAACCTGTCTTCAGATGACTTGTCATAGTGATTACAACAAGGGACTGTCAGCCATCCCAACTGATGACTTTGAAAATGGTTTCAAGAATGAGATTGCTGATTTGACCAATATATCAAGTGTAAAGGAGAGTTCCTTGAAGGTGAAAAGGTTATTTTGTAAAATAAATAAATACAGAACTTTGAGGGAAAACTCATTTTGGGGGACAGGGAACCACATACATGTGCAACCATATATGGAAACAGTGATTTTTTAAAAGGCAGAGTGCCTCAATTTAATGTCATTTGGAAATGTTTTTTTTTATCCTACAAATATATATAAGGGAACAATTTCCAATAATTATATTTCTTAGAATGTTGGGTGCTGGGAAGTTTTTTTTTAAAATAGATACAAGAAATTAGGACATAAATGAAGTTCCACTTCTTTCTGATGCTCAAATTATGTCAAGCATTTTAATTTTTCTGAACAAATTATCAGTAGAATTAGCTCTTTCAGAGAATTCCAGAGGAATCTTTGCAACAGTAATGTGTTTATTAAGAAATAAGTACCCAAAGTGATCTGGTGTATTGGGACTCTAATACCACATATATTTTACCTGAATGATCACATATTTTTCCCTACTTTAGTGTTTATTCTTGATTTTATGTGAGACCTCAATTCCATACATTTGACTGGTTTACTGTAAATATTCTTGCATTGGTGGAAAATTTTTCCCAGAACGAAATAGTAGATATCTCTCCTCCCAACCCCCCATATGATTAAGAATACCTTATTCTGAAATTGAGATGGATTAATCAAGGAGTAGTAATTCTCCATCTCACAAAAAAAATTCTTAAGCATAAGAATACAGAATCTTGGCATCATATTCTTTTCCTTAACCCTTAGGTAGAATCCTGTTTATCATTTCATTTTTAGCCCTGTTCTCAATTATGGAGTTTATAATCTTGAGGACATTAAGATACTTCAGAGTTTCTTGGAGAAAAAAGTATTCTGTTTTGAGTTATGCAAAGCAATCAGTGTGTTTCCATGTATGGAGCATAACATTCATAATACTAAAATTCATTGGGAAATACTGAAGTATGTTGGCTCATCACAGGCAACAACAATAACAAATAGAAAGAACGAAAAGAAAATTAGATTAGTGTCCTAAGCACATTCTGTCTCTAAACCACATTAAGAGAATCTACTGATTTAAATTAAACCCACATTTTGCTTCCTATTTTAAAATAGAAAGAATATTAATCTCAACATTAAATAAAATAGATGTGGCATATTACTCAATCTAATGGTGTTGATTTAAAACTTTTTATTTACTGAAAACTTTACATATGTCAAAAATTCCAATTAGATTAGATATGGTATAGTTGGTGTTAAGAATTAGTGCTCCTAGAAAATATTAGGTTTGTGAACAGATATTCAATTATGAAATAGTTCTGAGTTTGGAAGATCATTTGTAGAAGTCCTGTTATTTCAGATGTAAAAATTTATAAGCAAATAAATCTTGTGTCTTGGGCTTTTCACTATTAGGTTACTTCTCTAAAACAAAGATGTGTTGGGGTAAGATAAAAATATAAAGTTCATTTAGAATTTAAGCAACAGAATATTCAATAGGTTAAAAAACAGACATGTGTAAGACAACTTCCATTGTCACTCTTCCTACCCATGATTGGGATTAGAGAATGTGGGACAGGGTCCCTGGAGAAAAATCAACGCAGACATTTTTTCCATAATTAACTTTCACTCATTGATATTTCTTTTTTTGTTTTGTTTTGTTTTTTTGGGGGGGCATCACTGCTGTCTGGTGGTGGGAGTAGGAGGCCCAGCCCCACTGCTGGAATTGAACCTCCGTCCCAGTGGGCCGCAGTCTCGCACACAACCACTATGCCACCGGGACTCAGCCCTCATTGATATTTCTTAAGTGTAAGCTTTGCCCAGGGTTCACCAGTGAATACACTCTGCTGAGGACATCTAAAGACATTTATTATCAGACCAGTTAAACCAGGCTCAAAGTTCGTCAGTCCCCTACAACCAACCTAGTCTAGACTCATTATACCCCAGGGAAGTCCACGCACTCTGACAGGTAGGAATGTACCCTAAACTATCTGTTCTGGCAATTATCCTCGCTCATGTTTTTTAAAAGAAAATGACATTGCCCATTTATAGTTAAACCTGACATTCCCTATTTAGAAGCAGAGACTCATCTCAATTGGGCATGTACAAAGCGTATAGAAAGATGACAAAATAATATTACACTTGTGAATAAAAGTATTTTAAATAAATATTTTAATTCTATTGTTGGCATTTACAAGTAGAAAGCATACAATATGTTACAGATATCAAAATGTGAAAAATATGAATGTTACATAAGTAACAAATGTAAAAAAAGTGTTTTCTTACCTTCTCTGAAAGTAAGAAAACTATTCAGCATAGGAAAATATCAGTATCAAAAACACAGGTTAGGTTTTAAAAAAAAAGGTTTTTACACAGTATTAAAAAAAATCTACAAAAAGACAGGAAGTAGTGAAGTGTTGAAATTTGAATCTGTATAAATTATATAAATTGGGTACTTAGTATCAATGTTAAGTGGTTGAAAGACAAGTCCAATGGTAGGCTTTCTTTAAGTCACTTCTTAACGTTTTAAAAGCATAGAAAACGTTGTGCTCAATAAATAACTTGTAAACGGGTCTCTGAGAAGCGCTGCTGACAACGTCACCCCACAGCTGGGAAGGTGGCAGTATTCCGGGGCAACATCCCATCATTTTGTTCTTCGTGGAAAGCCTGGAGAAAGTGCGCAGCCTTGAAGCATTTACAAAGAGATTCACAAGTTTCAACACGATATCGTAATTAAGTCCTAAAGTGCTGAACAAAATGACTTACTTTGAGTACCCACTGTCATGTTCAACTTATTCAAACATTTCTGAGCAACATCAAACATGGAAGCTATAGTTCTGAAACACATGAATCCTGCTTAGGCTGTCACTCACCGAGAGGCAGGCTCTTCTCTATCCGTATTTCACACTTTACCAAGATGGGTTAATAAACCTCAGGGACGCGGACTGCAAACTATGCTAATAATAATGATACAATGGGACCAATACGCACACTCGAAGGTGAAAACACAAGTTCATGTCCACAATGGTAACGATATTAATTTCTCAAGTCACAAATCAAACATCGGTAAATGAGAAAAATCCTTCAACTGTTGCATGCCACACCATCAATTACAAAATACGAAGCATGCAAGAAAATAACTTGAACCAAGCAGATTTAAATTAAGAGTCGCCCCGAGCCTGTTTCAGCAGCATTGTGGTTATTATTTTTAAAGGTTTTCCTCAACCACCAGTCCATACTGGCCTGTGTATCAAACCTACTTCAATCTCGCTGGCACGGGTAGGATGGCTTGAGTGTCTCTTGGTTTGATATTTTTATCATGCCAATACAAAAAGTTCACACATACTCTTCTGTTTCCCCATCTTTAGGGGCTGGCTTAGCTGTCCCGCTTTTGCCTTCTTCGTGTGCTGCTGCTTTTTCTGGGAGGGATGCCAAATCTTTAAAAACATCCACATAATGGCCAAAGCCGGGGCCCCAGTTCAAAAGGTTGTCCCAGTTGAAATTCCCTGCTTGCTGCCCAAGTTTCACGGGCAGCGTGCTGTCGGACGCCGCCGGAGCGGCAGCCTGCGTGCCTACAGGTCCCCCCTCAGCCCTGCGGCCGTGGCACCGTCTCGGCTTCAGTCTGGTCCCATAATTATCCTCGTCATCTGCGTCAGACTCATTGACTTGAGATAATTTGGGCATCCTGGAAGTGTAGACCATTGGCTTCTCCCTGTCATATTCCATTTCTGAGCAGGTGAAGGACTCATGGGAGTCACTATCCGAAGACGATTCTGGCGCGGGAATGCCGTCTGCGGGGTTCCTTGTCCTCGACAGGGGCCTTCGGCAGTCCTCCTCTGACGACGACCTCCCGTGGTCTGCGCTGCAGATGCTTGGGTTTCTCGGGCGCGGGGTGTTCAACCTCTCCACCTCTTCGATAGACAGTCCCACCGGCGGAGAGGATTCCAGCGGGATCTGCCCAACGGGCTGCTTTAAGCGGCTTCCTGGTCTGGAGCCGTGAGAGGCCATGGCCTGCGGACTCTTGCTTCGCCTTCCCAGACGCGTGGCATAGTTGAAAATGCCGGGTTGGCAGGCGTCGCCGTGCATTTCCAGCGTATTCCCGTCCCTTATAGGAAGATGCAATTCCCGCGCGGGGCTGTTCCGGTAGAAGGTGGACGACTTGGAGAAAGGGGCCGGGCTGTGTCGAGACAGGGGGTTGGGAGTGGGGCACGCCGAGTGGCTCAGGGAGCTGGTCCTGAGAGCTTGACTGTAGGCCGGCTGGTACGTCAAACTGCTGGCTCCCAAGGGCAGGGGGGACTGCCGGGCAAAGCCGAGCGGACTGTGTCTCTGGATGGAAAACTTGGGCGTGTGGCTGCGGAACTGCTTGTAGTGTTGGATGATGTCGGCGTCCGAAGGGGCGATGCTGCTGGCGTTGTCGATATCGTAGTGCTCGATTTCTTGCTCCGGGGAAGCCAGCGGGGCGCTGGGGATGGTTTCGGGGTTGTGCGGGAGGTCCGTTTCATCGTAGATGAGGTAAGGGTTTTCTCTTTCGATGATATCCGGCTTCGGGTTCCCTTCGGGCTGCTTTCTCACCGTCATGTCGTCGCCATACGGAGGGATATTATCTGGGTCGTCGAAAGCCACGTTCTCGCTTCCCTTCTTCTTCTTTTCCTTCGGCTTCTTCTCCTTCGCGGGGCTTTTGCCCTTCTTGCCCCTGCACTGGTTGCACAGAATCAGACTGAGGACCAGCAGGGCCAGGACGGTGGCGCAGCTGCCCACGATGGCAGGCACGGCCCACAGTGGCAGGGAGATCTCTTCGGGACCCTGGCTCAGGACACACACGTGGCCCCCAGGACTTGCCGCCTTACACACCCTCCCCTGAGGGCACAGGACTCCCAGGCAGGCCACGACCATCTCGCAGGTCCGCCCGGTGTGTGATTCGGGACAGCTACAGGTGAAACCCGAGTGGAGGCCCGGTTCGCAGCTGCCCCCATTCTGGCACGGCTGGGAGGCGCAGTCCCCGGGGGGCACGCACCGGTAGGCATACCACTGGTTAATGCACAGCAAGTCGCCCCAGCAGGGGTTGCTGGCACAAATGTTCGGGCCACGGCAGCCGACCTTGACGGAGGGGTCCGTTTTAGAGATGGAGGCCAAGCTATGCTTCCCACTGAAAGGAAGACTTTCTCCTCCGTACAGCATCGAAGCAATGCAGCCATCAAAACCTGCCGGGAGACACAAGCGCCCATCATCAGATGAATGGATGAACGAAACATGGGATGACAATACAACTCAGTACTATTAGACTGCAAGGAGTCGGGGCTCCCGCGTACACACCAGAGCATGGAGGAACCGTGAGAGCAGGATGTCCAAAACAAAAGGACCAAGACCCTGGGCTCTCCTGACCGAACTAAAAGAGCCCAGTGTAGGGTGACCCAAACGGACTCAGTGCTGCGCGGCAGCATGCAGCTAAGGACAATCAATGGCTGTGACTGCATATGGGAAGAGTCACTGAGCCTCACTTTAGGCACTGACAACCTTGATGATTGCATAACACTGTGACTATAACGAATGCCACTAATTTGACCACTATAATCTGGATGTCAAAATGAGTGAAGGGTATGGATATTATACGCCCATATATACAACTTCCTGAAGGCACGGGATAAAAACAGCAGTCAGACAGTTTGGGGAAAATCCAAGTGTTAAAACACGGCACCACTCAAATCTGGTGGAGAAGCTTCTCAGTCACATCACGAACAGTTAGAATGTCCAGTCTCAGAGCCACCAGGCAGCACCGAGGCAGGAACCCTGTGCATTCACCCAGTGAAATCGTCATGGCAACAAAACGTAGAGTGCATTGCTCAGATCCAAATGTTTTGGACATTTTGCAAATCTTTCCACAAGAGTGAAGTTCTTGATCCGTTGATTCTATTTATCCCCCTACCCCAAAGTATGTTATTTTTGTAGACCATATCCAGTGCATCAAACACAACAAAAAATTGAACTGATAGAAAAACTAAAGCTGAAGAACAGCAGCAGCAAAATAGAATAGCATTAGTCATAAAGTTTTCAAATTAGAAACAGAGGTAGAACAAATGCAAAGAAGGCACTTCTGCTTTTTTGGAGTGAAAAAAATATAAACCTTAACTATTCTGCAGTGGGGTTGTGGCATGAACGCGTCCTGGGGCAGAAGTGCACGGTCCTTCTGAACCTCAACCCCAACCAAACCTACAGACATTGAGTTGATTCTGCCCATAGCCATCCTTTATGGATAGCAAGCCTCATTTTTCTTTTGAAGAACTTGCGGGTTTGAACCTCTGACCTTGCAGTCAGCACCCCCAGGGTTCCTTAAAACAGACTCCTTGGGTGATGATCATGTTAAAATAGAAAATAGCCCTGAGAAATAATTTGCTGCTAGCCACAAAGTCAGTAGTTTGAATCCACCAGTGGCTTCACCAGGGAAAGACTGGGTTTTCTACCCAGAAAGCCACAGGGGCAGCACCCCCCAGTCCTTTAGGTTTGATACGAGAGGACCTCGATTGTTTCTATCCCAAGACCTAGAATCTCTTAAAAACATAAAAATAACCCAAACCCTGCTCATGATCATGGATTTGATGCCGACTCATAAGGACCCTATAGGACAGGGCCAGAAGTGCCCATGTGAGTTTCTTAAACTGTAAGGGTTTTTGAGAGGAGAAAGCCCATCTCTCTCCTGAGGAGCAGCTGGTGGTTTTGAACTGCAAACGTTGGGCAGCTCAGCCCAAATCCTATCCACCAGCCACCTGGACTCACTACGAATCTCTAAGGGGGCTTAAAAAAGATTATGGGAAAAGTGAGTTAAAAGACAATGAAATTTTCCATTCCTTTTTTGAATCTCCTCCTATTTTGAAATTAGCAAAGGAGTATGGCTTAAAAGTGCTTTGTTTCTTTTCAACATTCCCAACCAACATAATCTTTCATCTGTGACATTAGCGCCCAACACACTGTGTTTTCTTATCGTGATTTAATATTCTTCTCTTATTAATTTTCATCACTATCAAATAACCTTTCATACCCTGTTCACCTAATTTTCATACATAAGTCGAACAGACAATTTCCTAGGAACCCTCTCCCTACCTCTATAAAGCAGTGCCTTAAAACTTGATAGTCTTCCCTATCAATGTTTGTCTTAGTCTATAATCATATGAACCCAAATATCTTTGGAGGAACATTTGATCACTAGCCTCCTCCTTTCTCAACCATATTTCACAAAGTGATGGTTATTTACCATCCTTGTAAAACCAGTAGTAATCACAGGGTTTAGTGAGTATCTGTCCTGTGAATGAACAAATGGATGCATTAGTTATTGGATGTCTGAATACACAACAAGCAAGGCATCAAAGCACAATAGGCTGAGTTATGAACTTGGTAGGAGAGTTGCAAGACACTAACAGCAGGGATGACTGGCTAACATTGCATTACAAAATCTTTTTAAAAATCATTTTATTGGGGGTTTATACAGTTCTTATCATAATCCATACTTACATGCATTCTGTTGAGTACATTTGTACATAGGTTGCCATCATCATTTTCATAACATTTTCTTTCAACTTGAGCTCTTGCTATCAGTTCTTTATTCTTCCCCCTCCCTTTCCACTCTACCTCCTTCATAAACCCTTAATAATTTATAAATTATTATATTTTCATGTCTTGTACTGACCGATGTCTTCCTTCAACCATTTTTTTTCTGTTACTCATTCCCCTGGAAGAGTTTATATGCAGATCATTGTGATCTGTTCCCCCTTTCTCCTCACACCTTCCCCTTCCCCTTTTGGTATCACTATTCTAACAGTTGGTCCTCAGGGGTTCATCTGTCCTGAATTCCCTGTTTCCAACTCTTATCTGTACTTGTTTACGTGCTCTGGTCTAGCCAAATTTGTAAGGTAGAATTGGGATCATGATAGTTGGGGAAGGGAGAGGGGGTATTAAAGAACTAGAGGAAAGTTGCATATTTCATCGATGCTATACTGCACCCAGACTGACCTGTGACCCTTCTAAAGTGACCAGGCATACCACTTTTTAACAATTTAATAATGTTTTGCAGCATTTTAAAATTAAAATAAATATATCTACAATACTATTTTTACATTCTATGAAAATTTTTGTTGCTACTTATAGTCCAAATTTTTAATCAAGAACCCCCACCTCTCCCAGTCAAAGGTGTCCCGCTTATAATCTGGTCATTTTACTGTAAGAGGATGTCCAATTGTCAACAGATGGACTTTGGGACTCTATTCTGCACTCCCACTCATTCACATAGATATGATTTTTTGTTTGGATTCTTTGATGCCTGATACCTGATCCCATCAATGCCTCATGATCATATAGGCTGATGTGCTCCTTCCATGTAGGCTTTGTTGCTTCTCATATAGAGGGACGTTTGTTAATTTTCAAACCTTTAAGAGCCGAGATGCTATATCTTTTGGTAGCTGGTAGCCATTAGCTTTCTTCTGATCTTTGATTATGCACAAATTTTGCCTTCAGCGATTGTGTTGGGAAGTTGAGCATCACAGAATGCCAGGTTATTAGAACAAAGTGTTCTTGTGTTGAGGGACTACTTATTACAAAATTTCTAAAGATAGTCCTGAAGATCTTAGAATATCCATAATTGATAGCATCACAAACACAACTTTTTTTAAAAGGAAATGATCATTCCTTTGGTACCTTATGCAATATTAGCATTTACCTGTTTGAGTATCTCGATGAGCTTGATTGGGGGGAATGCCACCTAGAGATATAGTTAGCACATCAAGGCCACCAAAGTCCTGGGTAGGGTGGATGATATCTCTATTAAATATCCGGTCAATAGATAATACTGTGGCTGTTCCATTTTTCCCAATTAGAAAAGTATGCCAGTGACCATCTGCAACATATACTTCAGGAATGTTTCTTTCCACTTTCCCAGCGATTCCTGCATCTGATGTGAAATGTACTTTGCCATTCTTAATCTACAAAAACATATTAAATAGCACACAATTAAAATATTACATATGTAAATTCAATTATTAAAGGGGAAGAAGCTTTAAATATTTAAAGAAAATTTAAATGGAGTAGCCAATGGCGGCAGTTACATTGGACTATACTTATACATTTTAGGAAAGAAGTATTATCATTTTACTGCATAGTTAGAGGAGTCAAAGGACTTCACATATATCTCTCCCTATTTTCAGTAGGCACAGGATCATGACCCCCAAATACTGCTGAGAAAATAATAGAGTGAGAAAATAATAGAGTGAATGCTTGTTTTAAGATGCATGAATAAACTTTTACTGATTATTGATGTCTCAAGTGCATTGGTGAAAGGACATTATTGGTCAGTTTAATAATTGGTCCAGAGTGATCAAAAATATTAAAACAACTTGTAAAAGGAAAATGAGTGATTTGGCTAAAAATAAAGCATAGTTGGAAAAATAAAGACAAAAATAAATCACTTTACTTCTCAACTATTACACACTGGAATTTGGGGGGGGGGAATCAGACTTATTATTTATGTTTTTGAGAGGAAAAACTATGATGAATAAATGGCAAGCTTTTAGTAATTAGGTGTCTGGGCACGGCTTCATTTTGGCTGTCTTTCACAATGTATCTGAGTGCTATTTGGTTTCTTTTCCTTTGCCCGGTAGAACATTGGGGAACAGGACACCCCTACTCCAGTTTCCAATGACCACGTTTCCAGTATCCTGAGTAGACAACTTCAGAAAACGAAATAATTTATGAGGTAAAATGAACATTTGGGTCGGAGCACATAATCCTGTCACTTCTGCCAGACAGAGGCTGGTGCCTTGGCAAGGGTGGGACTTGGCACTGTGCCTCAAAATACGGGAAAGAAGGGATGGGTCTCGCTGATTTTACAATTCAAATTATATAGGATTTCTCGATGCAACAAACATCTGGTAGAACAAAATTCCGCTCTTTTGGACTGTGTAGAAAAAATATCTACACATGTACACACTCAAATACTATCATGGTAGATCATAAAAATGAGTTCACTAAATAAGAATGTAATCCATTTATCAAAGTCAAATAGGGACACATATGAATATTCTAATTAACTTATAAAGTTTATTATTAACTTATAATGTTTATTGAAATGGGCAGTATCTTATAGGGAAACAGTCCTTTGGGACAGAAGCATGTGGCCTTTGCCCAGTTCTCTGCTTCTTCTCTGACTTGTCCTCTTTTCTCTGACAAGTTTATTTTTTATAAGGTGATTTATTTATTTTTTTTACATGACTGCCCTGGTGGGAGTAGGAAGCCCAGTCTTGCTCCTGGAGAGCTGCTGCTGGATTTGAACTGTCAACCTGTGGGTCGCAGTCCCACACACAACCACTGTGCCACCAGGGCTCAGCCGAGGTGATTTATTTTCTAATCTTCATCTTAACTCAAGTTCATATGTGTGACCTACCTTCTACTTAGTGATTTACTCTCCCCTCTCCTTCCACTCCTGGAAGCTATTGAATAATATTTCTGCTAGTGTGAAAATTTTTTCTTGACTTGCTAGAATAGTGGACTCCAATACAAAAGAGTCTCAAGGAGGAGTTAAGCCAGTCAGGGTGCAGAATAGCACCAATGACACATATAACTTTCCTCCAGTTATCCCCCCACCCCCACCCGTGCATCACTGCCCTGGTGGGATTAGGAAGCCCAGCCTTGGTCCTGGAGAGCTGCTGCTGGATTTGAACTGTCAACCCTGTGGGCTGCAGTCCCGCACCCAACCACTGTACCACCAGGGCTCAGCTTCCTCTAGTTCTTTAATGCTTCTTTCCTGAACTAATATGACTCTAATTCTACCTTACAAACCCAGCTAGAGTATGTACATGGGTATAGATAAGAGCTGGAAACATAGGGAATCCAGAACAGATACACCCTTCAGGACCGACAATGAGAGTAGCCAGAACAGGAGGGTAAGGGGGAGGTCAGGGAGAGAGGGGAAACCATTCACAATGATCTACATATAACCCCCTCCCAAGAGAACAGACACCAGAAAAGTGGGTGAAGGGAGACATCGGTTAGTGTAAGACAGGAAAAAAAAATTAATAAATTATCAAGGCTTTCATGAGGGAGGAAGTGTGGGGGAAGAACGGGGGCGGGGATGAGGAACTGATATCAAGGGTTCAAGTAGAACCTTTAAATTAAAAATGATGGCAACACATGTACAAATGTCCTTGACACAATGGATGGATGTATGAATTGTCATAAGAGCTGTATGAGCCACTGAAAAAAATATTTTTTTAAAAAAAGAGTGGGCTCTTACTTTATTTGTCTTTTTGTGACTCATTTATCTCACTGACTTAGTTTCTTCCTGGCTCATTCATGTTGTAAATATTTTCACAGATTCATCGTGATTATTGAACATTGCTGGACATTTCACTATGTATGTAACATGGTGTGGCAGTCATGTGCTTATGCTAATTTTATGATTGAAATGTAGGGTGTAGTCTGGCCTATTAATCTGGAGATTGCCATTGAGTAGCCGATGAGGCCTCTATGTGGGCATGGCTTTTTCCTGAGACTTTTGGGAAATCTCATGATATTTCCCTCGTTAAGATGAGAAGCTATCTTCCCCAGTTGTTGGGAGTTAGTCTCAGAGATGATTAATCACAGACAAGATGGCAGTGTCGAGAAGCTGGAGGAGCCAGAGGAGAGGCCACACGGCTTTGCCCTGATGGAGCCAGACCTCTGAAGCTGGAGCAACATGCTACTGATGGACCCTGAGCCCTGGAAATGAGGAGCCATGGGGAGACCCCTGCCAGTGCCGGGATTCTGCACCCACTGGCCTGTGACTTCGTGCATTGGAAGAAGACTTTATAGACTGATTTCGGGCATATGGGTTAATATCGGACTTATGACGTTGAACTAGACTGGGCTGGGATGCTTACTCAGTGTTCCATTCCTTTTGTATATAAAGCCTTTCCTTATATCCATATGCATGTGTATGAAATTTGTTCCTCTAGTCTACCCGGACTAAAACACATGGTTTGTTCATTCACTTTTCCATTGATGGCAAATTTGATTGTTGTATTCATTCATATGTTTAATTGTTCATTTTCATATTTATTTTTCTCTCTAGAGAGCTCTTGAGTACCTCATTTCAACTATGCATAGTATATACAGGCTTATTGGAAATGCATGTGTGCACTCACACACAAACACAATCACATTTTCAAAGTTCATGAGAAAACTCATTATTCTTTAATTTTCCCATAAATATTTGAAGCCTTCATATATAGAGGGAGATGGATAGGCAATTTTGTTTTGTTTTGTTTTGGGGGGGCATCACTGCCCTCTGGTGGAGCTACCAACCTTGCTCCCAGAGAGCTTCTGCTGGATTTGAACCGCCAAGCCAATGGGCTGCAGTCCTGCACTCAACCACTACACCACCGGGGCTCAGGCCTGGATAGACAATGTTTTTAGGATAAACATCTTGCTTTAGGAATGCATCACTTAGTTCACTGCCGTTGGGTCAGTGTTATGTCCTGGCAACACTAGACAACATGGTCGAATGCCTCAGTGGGCTCCAGAGACCGTGAGTGCTTCGGGGGGTAGACGCTACCGTCTTTCTCCTGCTGAAGCTTTGCTGGCTTCAAAATGCTTACCCTGAGGCTTGCAACCTACTATGCTACCAGGACATTGAACAGCATGGGAACTAAACATGTAGTATAAAATCCTGCACAACACGTCATATATGAGGGGTTCTCAAAGTGTGCCTGGAAAAGGGAATTAAATAAGACCTAAAATTTTCCAAAAAAATTTGAAACCCTCTTGTAGATATACTACACACACAAAACAATAGAATTGATTGAAAACAGAAATGAAGCCCATTACATAATGACTAATATAGCATGTGTCATGAAGAACGACAACTGTATGAAGCACTTAAAATCCAGTACCAACACAGTTATACATACAAAGTTGGCTGTCTTTTTGCTTTTATCGCTGAGATGTTCTGTACATTCAACTGTCTCCTTCCATTACCAATGTTACCTACTCCTCAAAAAATCTCTCTGACTATATGAAATATTTATTCATTTATCCCACTTTTGCTTTCATATTCACAAAAATAAATTATTTTGGTTGCCTGTGTGCAAGACAGAGATTAAAGAAAATAATTAGAGAGTCAGAGCCAAATGAAAAGCCAGCAATAATCAATCAGCAAATAAAGAAAAATGAAAACTGTCAGGAAGTGAGCCAAATGGAAGAAGTAAGGCAGAAGGCTTGGTCCCTGATAAGGTGACTGATAAATGCCGCCCTTTCTATCGGCTTCCTGGTCTGCATAAGTAGACGTGTTCCTCTCGTCCACACAACTCTTGTGCTCCCAACAGCCAATCGGGCTCTTGGCGCAGTTCTCTTTATCCCCAATCTATTCTTCCCTGCTCACTTTTCCTGCCAAGTCTCTTAGATTCGGAAAGGCAGCTTTTCAAAATTTTACATAAAATAAATATGTATTTGGGGTTGCATTGCTCATTATTTTTACTCATTATCATCTTTTTTTTCCTTAGAGAAGAGCAAAAAATTTTTTTTTGAAATGCTGCCATGAATGTACCAAAAAAAAAAATCTGGAGAAAATTCATGCCGTTGCCCTACTGAAAATGCAAGACTTTCTTATGGTGACGAAAATGGATCCTGACATTCGGATCCATAAACCTTAGAGATTAAAAAAAATTAAAATTCTGCCTCTGATTTCCTCATCCACCTTGTATTTTGACTTGAATTACTGGCTTAAAGAGATAATGCACAGAAATGCTTCTTATGTCATTTAAAAGGCATGAGGACTTGGAAGGAATTTACAAATCAAGTTCCAACCTCAATGTCAAAGCCTTGCAAACTTACAAAGGTTTCTTGATCCGTTATTTTCAGAAGCATACAACGCTAGTTCTTTCTTTAATTCTGATGTAGTTTAAAAAGTAAATTATGGAAAACAAACAATAATATTGTACAATGGCTATTGCACTCTGTTTTACGTTGCTCTATTAATCCTGAAACTGGAACTTTAGTGGAAACTATGAAGGCACAGTTTAAACCTGAAGATGTTGCCACTGGCTCAGAGGGTGTCAACCCCTGGACAATCAATTAATTATTTGCTATGTATGGCTGCTCAGGGCATTATAAGCTATTTAACAATGTTCGTGGCTTCAACCCACTATATGCTGGTAGTATCCTCCCCCAACTCATGACAATCAAACAATATCTTTAGACATTGCCAAATATCCATCCTTTTAGAGATAAAATCATTCCCACTTGAGAATCAGTGGATCAAGTGGTTAATTTGCGAATTTTAAAATGCTGATTTTGCTCTTTCATATTAAAGACTACATATGAGAAGATGATAAAAGGAATGGCATGGACAGAGAATATTTTCAATAACACTGAGACTTCAGTCTAAAGGCACATATTTTATTTTTAGTTATGTATATATTAAACCTAGTATTTATGTATGTATATTGTTCCTTTACTTCAAAATAATGGTTGATAAGTGAAACAAAGTCAGGTTAGTGTTGTTTGTCATTTAAGAATTTCCTAAAATTCCTATCATAAAAATTTTCATTAGATTTATGATTTACAAAGTGGCCTTAATAAAAAAAGGATGAAATTACTGAGCCAACAAGTTGAGTGTGCAAGGAATAAAGGTTTTTCTGTAATAATAGTTTTAAAAATTAAGAAACTGAGGTGCTAATATCAAATGCATACCAAATAAATGCATTCATTAGTTCAATACTATTTATGTACTACTAATAAAATAAGGAATTATGTAAAAGTATAATGACTAATTAGTATACTATTCTCATGAAATATAAGCATTAAAAGCTATTTCTTTAGAAATCATCTACAGAAGTTAGCTGAAGCTTAATTCACAATAAATCCTAAAGACAACCAAGTACAATAAATTTTCAAGTTCTTTCTCCAGGATAAAGTCAGATCATTTCAATTTGATTTTTTTCTTGCCAATTGATACCAACATATTTGTGTTTGGAATAACTATTTGAAAACAGTATCTTTTAATTTTAAAAGACATACGATATTTTCGTGTTGCTTCACAGTAGGAAAAGAAATGTAAATTTATAACTGACAAAACAAATGGCAAGGCATTCTCTCTATGTTGACCTACCTAGCAGTGGTCGCTAAACCAAGACACAAGTGTTTAGAGGCCACACCATTCCCATCTTTGTTACTCTGGCCAATGCCTGGGGAATAGTTAAGATAGATGATATTGGATTAGTGCCCAGCATTAGTTGGGCTTCTAATGGGTTGTAAAGAAAAAGACAGAAATTATGGGAGAAGTGATTTAAACCATGACACAGCAGGCAGTCTAATCAAATGAAGTCACCATTAGCTTTTATCTTACCTTCACGGTAGTGTAATTGCTGCTTTCTTGTACATGGATTAAAATGCCATTCTCGCTTCTTGTCCTGAATTTTACTTCCAGACTGTTCACACCAAAAGGTTCCAAAATGGCACCGCGTATACTTTGTCTTAACAAATATTCTCTCTTTTCATTCTGACTCATGTGATAGTCCAACCGCCCTTTGCCTTCTAATGATAGGGCTGTATCGGGGGTTAAAGCTGAAACCCAAGGAAAAAAGCAAAACAAATATTTTCATTAGGTATCTCTTAGGACTTTCCATAGTGTAAAATTATGATCATTATTGAAATGGTCAATAAAAATATTAGAAATTTTAGAATTGTGCCTCCAAACTTCCCTTGGAAAACATTATTTGCCCTCTGGACTGGTATATACATTGATTTAGAATCAATGAATTCATTTTAAAACCACAGTCAAATAATACAACAAAATACAATCAATCATTTTAGAAATTCTCATTAATGTTACTGAGATATCAGATAAAAAATAAAAAATGTTTAGTTAGCCATCCTTTGAAAATGTTTATTCTGCAGTCAATTTCTCTGTGTTTGCATTTTTTAATTAATTCAGCTACTATGCTCTTTGAAGCAAAAATAAGTTCAAACCTGATTTTTTTAATTTTATGATATTAGTGCAGGATTTCTGAATTCCAGCTGTCAGCATTTTGGATGAAACCATTCCTTACTGTAGGAGGCTGTTCTGTTTGTCTGTAATCAGTTCTGCAGTGTTTTTAAACTTTCCAATGGACAAATCTTTTCATATTTAAAAATGATTTGTGATTTTTATACTCAACTATACTAGATATTTGGATAAGTATTTCAAATACACATATTTCTATTTTTAACTTTATATCAGTAATCACCAACTAGTAATTAATCTGGTAAAATGAACACATTTGTAACATTTACAGTTACAAATAATTTTGAAGAGAAAAAGACATAAGGAAAATAGGCTCAAAAGATCCCAAGTACTCAATATTTTATGCCAAATATAATTTCATATTTGCAAATTTTATAGCATGTAAATTCTTCTCAGTTATCAAAGAGGCTCTCAGGCATTGATCAAGTCAATAAAAATATAACAATTATAAGTCTTAGGTGCTTACACTTAGCGATTCCATGTGTAAACCTATTAACCAAATTAAAAACAAAAAAATCACCGGAGAAATGTTTCCTCAAATTAAGAAAATATTAAAACAAAGTATACATATACTCTCTGGCCTTATAAAATGTCCACAATTACTGTAGACAAGAGAACAAAAGCTTAAGCCACACGGCACACTGTCATTGTGGGCATTCTGACTCACAGAGATGCTCTGTAGCTTAAGGTTGGTAGATTAATGGGTCATGCTTTGGGTTTCGAATCACAAAGTCAGTGGTTCTATATCGCCAGCTGCTCTCTCAGAGAGATGAGGCTTTCTACTCCTATAAAAAATTTATAGTAAAAAAAAAAAGCATCGTCTCCGAAACTCAGAAAAGCATTTCTACTTTGCTCTGTAAGAATCAATTCAATGGTGGCATTTGGTTTTATAGGGTTTCCCAGGCTGTATGTGTGGAAACAGAATGCCTATCTTTTTCTCAAGGAGAAACTGATGGGTTCGAACTGTCAACTTTGCCTGAGAAGTCCAATGCTGACCCTCCACATCCACCTAGTCTCCACTCTTTCCTCAAATGGCTATTGTCCATTTAATAGTTCTATATGAGGACAAGGTCATTTTAAACGTGCATATTTAATTCACTGCCACTGCATCAATTCTAGCTCATAGGGATCCCATCAGAGAGAGGAGAACTGGCCCTGTGGGGTACTGAAACAAGCCCTTACAGGAGCAGAAAGCCTTGCCACTCTCTGTAGGAGTGCAGGTGGTTTGGATCGCTGACCTAATTAGCCCAGCCTGCCATCCAGTATTCCTCCATGTATTTAGGCATCTATGTTAATAAAGCTCAAGGTTTGTATAATTTTCAGTGGATGATGGAACAGCTTACATTTCTCACAGTATTTTCCTGTCAACCCTTCCTTGCAGCGGCACTGCTGCCATGACCAGTAATCCACACAAGTGCCGCCGTGCTGGCAGGGGCTGCGGGTACAAGCACCTTCGAGTCTAGGGCATCTACAATAAGATCACAGCAAAGAGCATTACACAGGAAACAAGATGGAGAAAATGTGCTAAATATGTGTTTTCTTAAATATCGATCAGTTTGCCTTCAAACACTAAATTATCTTAAGCTTAGGCATCAAGTCTATTTGGAGGAGATAATCATACTAGAAGTTATTCCATATCACTTGATGTACTCACATCTTAAAAAAGAACTTTAAACACCACCACCACTGCCACCAAAAAGTAGGCAATTTTTAAAAGGATATTAACTTTTACAATAACTTTCATTTGAACAAGATATATTTGTCAACTAAGCTTCGTGGGTTAAGTCGATTCTGGGGACAGATGTTTATTTGATTTGTGTGCTATGCGTCCATTAACTGTTCCAAGGATAGAAGTACAGTGGTGAAGAAAGCACCCCTATATTCATGGGGCGCTCTTTTCTGTGGAGGAGACAGCTGGTAAAGAAAAATTTAGGAACACTTCAATCTGAACCGACAGTAGAAAATGCTATGGGAAAAATAAGTCTGAAGGCAGGTATAGGGATTTGAGGGATGGAGAATTTCTATAACAACTAGTGAAGAAAGAACACATGTTTCGGGGGTGATGATGACAACAGGTGTGCAAATGTGTCCTGCATACAATTGACATGTGTTGATCATGATGGAAGTTGTATGGGCACCCCAATGGAATGATTAAAAAAAAAGAGGGGGAAAGAGAAGCTTTTACCTAGGGCTCAAGTAAAAAATATTTGGAAATGAAGATGACAACATGTATACAAATGTGCTTTATAAAAAGTATGCATTGAATGTTATAAGAGCTGTAAGAGCCCCTAATAAAAGTATTGGGGAAAAAAGGCCGCCCCCCCCCCAAAAAAAGAACACACTTCTTGTAAAATCTTAAAGAAGTAAGTAATCATTATGTATCTGGGGGAAACACTGCACACGCACACACACATATACACACACACAAATCCAGCAAGTTATACAGAAAGTCCTACAATGGCAGCACACCTGCCATGTGGAGGAAAAGCAAGAAGGCTGCCTTGATGGGAACAGAGTGAACAAGAGAGGATCTGGTTAAATGAAGCCAAGGAAGGTGAGGAAAAGCCAGGGCACAAGGTTTTCTAGTTCTAAGTAACAAGGTTGACTTCAAGAGCCTGTGAATTAGATGGCAAATTATCAGGTCATTTTTGAGGTGCATGAAGACTGATCCTGGTTTACAATTTTCATCCTGATAGCTGCAGATCGTATGTGAGGTATAAATGCAAAAGAGAAACCAAAGGTCCTCATTTGAGTTTAGCAGATGGATGGCTTTGGCCATCATTAACTGGCTGAGGGCGTTCTGGGAGAGGAGTGGGGTTGATAGAAATACGGAACACGGGTCAGGATTTCAGTTGTGTAAACATATAAAATTTGAGATATCTGCCAGAAATCCACTAGCTTTAACAGACCTTCTAGGTGAATTACATAAGAGACCTATAGTATGACTGAGAGGAAGGAGGGTAGGGGGCATCAAAAGTTCATGGAAAAATGGAACAAGAAGATAACCGATTTTTTTTTCTCATGAACTTGTGAAGACCCATCGTATATGAGAGTAAGTCACAAGTATTACTACTAGGCTTCCCGTGCACGACTTTCTTCCACACAAAACATGCTCAAACGTGTCTCTCTGTGCTTTGTGGAAAGATGCAGACAAAATTTCTCAGTAACACACGTGTCTTTGTCGTGGGAGGGCACTGGTAAAAAGAGGTCCCATCAAAGAGAACAGTTTCTCCGAAGATCTTCTGCACTCATTAAATTCAAGCATGTGAGATCAGCTCTGGAGGCAATGGCAACTCTTTTGGGCGACTCCCACAGGATTATCATGATCGTTTTTCACAATGGATTCAGGCCAATAAAATTGAAAAATATATTTGTGAGAAAAAAGCCGGGAGAGTTGTGTCAGAGATTTCAAGGTAGAAAAGGGCTTCCTTAGGAGAATTTCACTGTGAAATCTTATCCCATTTACCCTACAGCCATCTTTGTGCCCCTTTGGAATTGTTTTTGTTCTGAAAATTCAAAGAACACTTAAAAGGAACAGAATTTGAGTCTCTTGATGTTGTCAAAGCTTCTTTTTTGATATGGTAAAATAGAAATAAAAAAAAACACACAAAACTTCTGGAAACTGTTATAGAGCTGAAATCACTACCTTCCGAAGAATACAGACTAGGAGGATAGAGAGAAATAATCTCTCTCCATCTTGATACTTTTGTTAAAGTATGGTTTCAGTGTTTTAGAGCAATATATCTTGACTTACTCATGTGTAGGCAGACATGTACACATATACATATATAAATATGAACATGTACACAACACAGTTTTTGCTGTTGTTAGTCACTAACTGGTCAATTCTGAGTCATGACAGCCTCATGTGTGCAGAGAAGGAGTGTCCTGCAACTTACGGTTTTCTGAGGCACCTCTGGCTGGCAGGGTTGTGAGGAGTGTGTGTGTTGGGGTGTGTGTGTGTGTGTGTGTGTGTGTGTGTGTGTGTTTGAATCTCCAGCCTTTTGGTTAGTGACATTGAATGCTTAATAGTATGTACAGCCCATAGAAAACAGACAAGGGTACTTCAAAAAGCTCCCAGAAAAATTCCTTTATCTTTCCACTCCATTTTCATTGTAAACTCTTTAAAGCCACCATACATATGTATATATGTGTATACACATATATAAATGAACATATACACATGTATTATAGAGAAAGACTAGAGAAAATGAAAAATTATTTCCTAATGATATACCATGGTTTGTATCAACAAGTTTCAAAGATATAACTACTAAAAATCTAAAGCAGTGTAAAAAATATTTGATGCAAAACTATAATGTACTGGATGGATTTTCCTTTAAAACAGTTAGAAATTAAGCTGCCATACTGATCGAGGATGCCTTGTGCTGCTAAAGCTTGGCTCGGTTCCAGGGGTCTTCCATTGATTGCAAACTCCATGATGCACCCAACAAAATCATGACTTTCCACATGTCCTCTTCTCTGAAGGATGGGTTCTAGTGATCTGATACCTCCAACAGTGACTCGATTTGGCTGAACATCCAGAGTCCTAAATTAGTGGGGAAACATAAGCATATTAGAATCCACTCAAAAGTTTAGCAGAGTATGTAGTGAATATGATTTTTTCTGCCATGTATTGCATCATGATGTTTGGACAGAAAACACTATCTATGGATGCCTGTGTTCTTTATGTAGATACCTAAAGAGTTGTTAGATTTTGCAAAGGTATGAAAAAATAAAACTTATCAAAATAATGTCTCTAGCCTATCCAATTAGAATGATCTCATAATATTGAGTCAGCAAAAAGGGGTGTAACTGCACCCCTCTCACAGTGCGGTCAGGTCAATCAGTCCTCACTACAGAGCTGATAAGGAATGCCACAAAATCGATGGCTGTGCTGTTGCTGTGTTGATGGTTGTGTTGTTGCTGGCAGGGGAGGGAGAACATCTGACCCATGGCAACCTTGCGTACAACAGAACAAAACTCTGCCCAGGCCTGTGGCACCCTCATCATTGTCTATGTCTGAGTCCCTTCATGCAGCCTCGGTGTCAATCCATCTTGGCCAAGACCTGCCCCTTTTCTGCCACCCCTCCCTGTGCTCTCCTTTTCCCAAGTCTGGTCTCTCCTGACATTATGGCCGAAGGAGGGAAGACAAAGTCTTGCCATCGTTTCCTATCAGGAGCGCTCTGGCCGTACTTCTTCCAGTATACATTGATTTGTCCTTTCAACAGTAGTGGCATTTTCAGTAATATTCTCCAGCACCATACTTCAAAGGCATCTCCTACGATCTATGGTATTCACTGTCCAGTTTTCACATGTACATGACGCAATGAAGAATACCATGGCTTGGGTCAGGTGTACCTTAGTCCTCAGAGTAACATCCTTGCTCTCCAATACTCTAAAGAGGTTTTGTGCAGCAGATTTACCTAATGCAATACATCTTTGGATAGCTTGACTGCTGCTTCGATGAGCACTGGTTATAGATTCGAGTAAGACAAAATTCTTGACAGCTTCCACATTTTCCCCATTTATCTTGATGTTACCTGTTGGTCCTGTTGTGTGTATTTTGTTCTTCCATCCATTGAGTTGTAATTCATACTGTAGGCTACAATTCTTGATTTCATCAGCAAGTGCTTCCATTCATCCTCATTTTCATCAAACAAGATTGTTCAACATATACATAATATACTTATTTTAAATGCATACTTTACTTTAGAATTTCAAGTAAATGATACATTGCCACTAATAATATTACTGACCAGTCATCTGAAACCGCCACATTACTGACAGTGCAGTATCCTGGTTCTTGACTTTCAGAGCAAGAGTCCACAGTTAAGGAAGCTGCCTATAAAAGAGGAAAAAGAAAAGATCTCCTCGTCACTCTGATCCTTTTCATTTACCACCATGCAAAGTATGTCACCATGCAACATCAGGCAGATGCAATTTTGAAAATTTTATAACATGTCAGTTTAATGTATTATACAAGCATATAGTTAGTAAACTATGTAACATATACAAATAATAAAATCATGGTATCATGTCAAGTGGTGAGCACATATTTCTTTATGACAAAAACAAAGAAGCAGTTTCCAAGAAGTCAACTCCTACTCAGGGGGACCCGCATGGAGCCGAGTAGTCAGGTGCCCCAGAGACATTTTAAGGACGGACTGGGTGGAAGCTGATTGCCAAAATTTTTTTGCAAGTCTCACCTCTCTGGACATCGTTCTCATGGTTTGCCATGGAATACTTTAACTTTGGGGAACTACTCAGGGTCTCTGCATTTCTAAATAATGTCTAAAATTCCAACTGTGATATCCTTACATATAATAAGTTGTATGGCACTTGGACAATTATTCCAGTTATCTTGCTTTTAGAAAAAAGAATTAAAAGGTCATTAAACTCTCTTAAAATATGAGATAATTGGGCTGGGACTTCCTTCTGGTTTTAGGAAATATATTTTTCCTATTATCCAGCAATTCTAAATGAAAATACATTTGGTACCTGATTTTCAAAGGCCTGTGCCTATAATAGTTCAGCTATCTTTACAACATATCATGAAAGTAGAGCACAAATACTATTACAATAACCCATGAAGGTGGTGATGCTCTTAAAATTAAAGCTAGACTCCTTGCGTTAAAGTTGGCAAGAACGGTAGAAAGAAAAGTAATAAATGAATTAGGTGTCATTTGCATTTGTGGTTTATATGCAAGACTAATGTGTGACAGTATTGCTATGTCCCATCAGGATATATGGCTACATCTGTTTTTAGGTGCCATTGAGCCTCTTACTGACCACGGGTACAATGGAACACTGCTTTGATGCTGCATTACTGTCATGGTGGTTGTGTTTACATTCACACCCTACAGTAGGCATTTTCCATAATTTTGCTTAAGAGAGCAAAGGAATTCTCTATATAACGAGGGAACACAGTCCTAAATTCATAGAAAAAAAGGCTCCTAAATAGGAAACAATTCAGAAATCGACAATGGGCAACATCAATCGAGGCTGGAGAAGGGAGAAAGGTCGCGTGGGAAAACAAGACGAGACTTTCGACTCCTGTGAAGACAGTCTCAGAAACTTACAAAGGCAGCTTACATTAGAATGGACTCAGTAGGGCTGAGCTCCAGTGGCTTAAGTGGTTGGGTGCGGAACTGCAGCCTGCGGGCTTGGCGGTTCAAATCCAGCGGCAGCTCTCAGGAGCGGCACTGGGTAACTCCCACGACCACCAGACGCAGTGATTGCCCCCCCCCCCCAAAAAAAACAACAACAACAAAGAATGGACTCAATAGGGGTTTGTATGTGGGCGTGGGGGTGGGGAGAGAGAGAGAGAGAGAGAGAGAGAGAGAATTTCAGAGTAGAGTAGCTGTGGTGTAGCCATGCTACTCTGCGCTCTGCAATGCCGTTAGGATGGCAATGCCTTCCCTTTATTCTCCAAACTTAAGTAAATGACAAAGCACTGGGCATACTTGGGGATGAAATGTTAAGAATAATATTCAGAATGCTGCATGGAACAATGTGGCCCGTAAATCAAAAGGAGAAAAATGAACTCAAATCTAAAACCATAGGAGGATTTAAGGACCCTTCCTAAATATATATAAATGCCACAAAACAGAATTCCTTCAATGTTTGTTCATTTATAAAATCAAACTGTTGCTGAGCCCCAGTGGCATAAGTGGTTGAGTGCGGGACTGTGGCCCACGGGCTTGGCAGTTCAAATCCAACGGCAGCTTTCGGAAGCGGCACTGGGTGACTCCCATGACCACCAGAGGGCAGTGATGCCCCCTACCCCAAGGAAAAAAAAAGACAAAAAGAATCAAACTGTCAAGAACCATGAAGTTCTTCATTTACTATAATTCAAGATTTATTTTTTAATAAGAAAAATGTACATGTAGGCAACCTGGGACTAAAGGTAAAGCAAATGCACTAATATTATACTTCTCTTAGGTGCATGGAGAATATTTTTCTTACAGAATTAGGTAACATTCTTATATAATGCACTGATTCATTCTTTAATGCTCCACTGTATTATGACTTTTTAGGAACTACTCATAAAATATATTGCTAGCTGGGAGGAATATATATGTATGTCTATAATATCTCACATTTTACAGACAGTCAATGGAATCAACTTATGGTAAATGAGCATCAAAATTATTATTTGTCAATAAAAATTTAAAATAATTCTATCAGCTGAGCTCCAAACAGAGTTCAATTAATCATGCAATATTTCTTATAGTTACCTCAAAGTAAGTTATAATTAAAAATAACGTTTTTAAGAAACATTTTTCCAATCATATGCCTTATCTTGACCTAACATAGATTAAGCTTTTAATAGGTATTTAATAGGTATCTTTCTCCTGAGAGATCAATAAAACTCAGTGACGTTTAATTTCAAAGGCAGTATTTGGTAATCATGATGCAACATATATTGTTTATATTGGGTATTTTAGTTAAGCAATATTTTTAAAATATATTTTTGAAAAAAGATTTTAACACATCTCTATGTGTGATGCATAGCATCCATTGTAGAGTTCTCTAAAGCCATCACAATCCAGATAGTATCACATTGGTATTTATGGGTATAAATATCAATTGGTATTGTATGCTTCAAAATTAAAAAAAACTTAGGTAATGCTATTATATTAAATCAATCTAATATTTCATGCATCTTTCTTATATTCTAAGAGTTTGGTAACACTGTCCAATCAGAGGAAAGATCCTGAGGATATATTTTATTTGAATTGCTCAAACAAGTTAATCCTTGCATTTAAAGGTTCCACTTTTTACTGTTGAATCTTCCACTATGACCTCTTTCTAGCCTGTCTATATAAAAATGAAAAAAACAAGAAGTTAATGATTTTACCATTTTCCAAGAAAAACCCTTTGAACTGAAGAAAATGAAGATTCAAAATCCAGTAGGTATCTTATTTTGGAATTCTTTCTGAATAGGGAGGCATTTTTTCCTATCACAGAAATCCTAAGGACAAATTATTTTCCATATTAATATTATTCAAAAATTGATGATGACTACAACTACGTATTAAAATTAGATTATGAGAACTATTTTTATGTCTCTGTGAAAAACTTCATCATACCTCCCTCTCCATTCTCCTTTTTGCTTTCAAAGCTTTTTTTGTGAAAAGTTCAAATATTCTTGAATATTAGAGCAATCTTTGAAGTTATTGCATAGAACCCTTTAGCCTACACTAAAGGAAACTCAATAATATCTGAAGGTTTTGATTATCTCACATATTCTGAAGACCTCATACCTTCCTTTGGAGTCAGCTGGAAGCTAACTCATGGAAACCCAAGTCTATATATCCCAAGGAAGCCTAGTGCCGTCAAAGGGCAAGTATCTAGCTTTTAACCCAAGGCTGGCGTTTTCAACTCACACAGAGACCCTTGGAAAGAGAAGCTGAGTGAACTGCTTCGGAAAGACCAGAGCCCGGAAAAGTTGACTCTGCGCTTGGCAATAGAAAGAACAATAACAACAGGTTTTGGCAGAATTGGCAAAAGAAAGAATACGCATAATGTGACACAATTTTCACCTCAATTCATATTTTTCTTGAAGGCCTAGCTGGCAGGATAAATAAAAATACTAAAATGGGGTTTAATTTTGAAAAATGTTTTACCATTCCTGCTCTCCGTGCAATTGCAGTGTGAAAATGTCCATCTGACACTTTCTTCATTGTGGTGAGTTTGTATGTCCCGCTGCCTATGTTATAAGAGAATCTCAGTCTTTCTTCAGCAATTTCAAGAGCCAAAAACTCAGCCCGGTCTCCTGTTTGATTGTCGTAGTTATAAAGTAGTAAAGCATGACTTTTAATGGTTGCAAATTTCACATAAATATAGTTGTTATTGGGATCCAAGCTGGGAAACTCCATGAATGATAACTCCTCAAAGCCATAACTGTTCAACTCACAGTGTTTTCCAAAGACACCTGTAAATGGGAAAATTGACAAGTAAACCAATCAAAGTCCAGGTAAATTTTATTAAATACTTGGATTCAAATATTTTTAAGGCACAACACTGATTCATATTCTTAACAACTTTTAATTTTTCCTTCCTAGAGATTAAAGAAAAAGTGAAATGTGGTGACATGGATATTAAAGAGCACACCCCAGACAAGATAAACCTGAATTAATTAGGGAGCATAACTAAATTGGCCCTGTTTCTAAGAATGGCAGATGTTGAGAAAGAGAGTACATTTGAACAGACTTCTGTAGTCAAAAATTCTAAAGCCAGCTTGTCACCCATGTTGGTCTTCATATGGTAGAATTTTCAGCTGAGAAACTTTAATATGTATAAGTCTTGAAAAGATAAGTTTTATTCTAATTGAAGGATATATATATATATATATATATTTATTTTTAAATAATCTGTGCTTGTATTTTTAATAGCCAAAGAATTAGATAAAGCAATGTGTGTTCTTAGGGAAGACAATACAGTTAAGTTTTTATCTTTTCTCTTGTTAAACTCTCTATGGATATGATTTATTGAAGTCTACTTAAAATAGCTTTCTGTTTTTCTGAAATCCGGCATCTCCATTTGTTTGTGCTGGTTCCTTTTCAAATTTGAAAAATGAGTTTTATTGATGTTACAATACTGTGCCAAAATTCTTTTCCCACAAATATTAGTAGACTGTGTCAAATGATTGGAAAATTAACCCAAGCCAATACATCGTGATTCCTGTTAACTAATAACAGTTTCATTCCTTACTCTTGGCTGTATCCCTCTTGCAAATGCATTATATTTAGAATCAGAGAATTGCTCAGCTACCAAGAACCCATGCAATAATTTTCCAGAAAATGCAAACTTGCCCAAGGTCACAAAATCATGAGAGACAGAGCCAACATGAGAGCCCAGATTTACTGATTGTCTTGTTTTGATTATTACACCTTCATTATTCTTTAAATTGAAGTCATCTAGAACCTCTACAAAATTCTGTGCCCTTTATATTTGCCCTTTAAAAAGGACTTATAATTATTATCTCACTGTCAAGCATGAGATATTTCTCACTAAATAGATCTTTTTATGCCATTATGATAGGTGTGTTTATTTTCCTAGATAATTATTACACTTAGGCAACATAAAGAATGATCTTTATAAATTTAAATCTTTAACTCAATTTGAAGGCAAAGAAATCACATATCTATCTATCTATCATCTATCTATATCTTATTTTATGTGTAAGGGCTATCTGAGAGAATAGCGTCTGCATTCTTAAAAGTTTGACTTAAAACAAGCAGTCATCCAATGAGGCATCAGCTAAGTTTACATGGAAGAAAGACACAAGCATGTGTGCTTCAAGGACCACAAATAATAAGATCCAAATCCAAAGGAGGAAATGGTATTAAAGCTTACATTTTGAACACCAGTTTGCAGAAGGCGACAGATGAAAGCAAAAGCCTAAAATTCATTTGTGAGGTCCCTAGGAGGAGTTAGCTTCAGGTAAATCCCTGGTAATGAGGGGCCAGAGAAGGGAATGCCATGGCTATCACACAGATTGTATTGTAGGATAGATGACTGCAGTTATATTTAGGTTAAAATGCAACACCAGGTGATTTTGTCTCCCTTTTGGTTCCATGTATATTTGTTTAAGTTTTTAGTATTTTCTGCTTTCACTTTGAATGTGGTCTTTATCTGTTTTACTTAGTTATTCTTGTTAGGTTATCGTTTGTTTTCTAATGTGTGTCTGTGTATGGAGTACAGGATGGGAGAATCTGCGGAGATAGCAATTGGACAGATAGTTTCCCAGAGGCCTGGCAAAAGAGTGTGGCAGGAAAGGAGGAGCTAACAAGAATGGGTACGAGGTAAGTGTCCTAACAGTCATCGTGGTGATATTACACAGCTATTTTGAATATGATTGAACTGCTGAAAATTATACATGTGACTTCTTTGTCAATAAAAGAGTTTTTTTAAGAGTTAATGAAGAATCATATTATCAATAAATTCCATTTTTCATGAACTTTTTGGAACTTCCTCAAACTCCCTGCCATGAAGTTGATTCCAACGTGTAGTGGTTTGTACTCAGAGGGACCTTGGAGGGCAGGGTAGAACCGCCGCTGTGACTTTGTGAGACTGTCACTCTCCACAAGAGGAGAACGTTCCCTCTTTCTCTTAAAACACCTCTACTATTATATATTTACTACAGTTAATAAATATAATTCCGCTAATGTAACTTTTTATATTTCATATTTATATTCATATATTTCATAAAATTTATGTTTACTTATCTTATTACTATATTTACTATGGATTATCTATTTATGCCATATATTTATTTACTTACTTATTTTTGTGGCATTACTGCCCTGGGGGAAGTAGGAAGCCCAGCCTTGCTCCTGGAGAGCTGCTGCTGGATTTGAAACATCAAACCTGTGGACCGCAGTCCCGCACACAACCACTACGCCACCAAGGCTCAGCTTTATGCTATTTTTTTTGGGGGGGGGGCATCACTGCCTCTGGTGGTCGTGGGCGCTAGCCAGCGCTGCTCCTGAGAGACGCTGCTGGACTAGAATATGCTATTTATATATTTTTTAATTCTTTGATGTTAAAGATAAGGTGACAAAACAAACATATAAAATAAAAAATTGAGGGGCTGAGCCCCAGTGGCGTAGTGGTTGAGTGTGGGCCTGTGGTCCACTGGATTGGCAGTTCAAATCCAGCAGCAGCTCTCCAGGAGCAAGGCTGGGCCTCCCACTCCCACCAGAGGGCAGTGATGCCCAACAAACAAACAAACAAAACCAAAAAGAAGATAATAATTTTCTTTGAAATTTCAGATCCAACTCCTAGCAAATCTATAGGACAGACTATTACCCACCCACCCCTCTCTCCCCGTCAGATTGCTAAGGCTCTCCTCTTTAGCACACCTGGTGGATTTAAATGACCTTTCTTTCAGTTAGTAGCAGAGCATGCAATCATCGTTCCACCAGGACTCTTTACCTTTGAAATATAAAATAAAACTTCATAGGATTGTTAAATCTGCTCTCTAAATAGAAGGCCATGAAATAAATAAAAATAAAGATCAAAAATTTTAAAAAATGAAATAAGAGGTAGTGTGGGCAAGTACATTTATTAACAATGTGGGAGCTGTCTCATTATGTAGACTATATTTATAAAATCTGAAGGAATTTATGTTTATCTTAAACAAGAAATCTTCCTTCTGTGATGAGATAAATGAGAAATGAGCAAGTAAATATTGAAATATAGTGATCTATATAGAATGAATACATATATAACTACTTACACATATTCGTTTGATCTGTCACATAAGACATTTTTTAAATTGGCATGCTTTCCCCTCACATTAGTTTAAGAAGGAAAATAATTGATTTAAATGTTTCTCTGTTCCCCAACTATGTATTATTCCAGATTTCTTTTCCATAAGTGTCTTGTGATTATACTATTAAAGTATAAATGGTGTTTTTATTTTTCCCTCTGGACATCATGGAGTGGGATGGGAGGAGGCAGAGATTTGTAGTGCCAGCTCCATGGAAGCAGCCTCTAGCTTAATTTATAGCGCTGTTCTCTTCAGTCTTCCTTACAGACATCTGTCTGGGAAAGGAGAAGGTCTAATTTGACACCCGAACACTGCCTCCAATAGACAATGATTGCTGTATCAGCACATTGCACAAGCAAGTTGTCCCTCTTTGCGATCACTTTTCTTAACCCCCCATATCTTTAACTGATGAGAAAAGGGGCCCCAGATACTGTGAACATCTTTGTTCCACCACTGGATGTTCATTTTCTATCACAACTCCTGTGGTTCCCAAACACAGGAACCCATGAAACCTAACTCTGGGGATTTTAAAGGATTATGGAGATGACAGAGACATCATACAAGCCTACATCTGTGACTATTTTTGAACTTGGTTTCTTTCACTGTTTTATGAACATTGGTGATGAAAATTGTATTAAACTTTCTTTTAAAAAAGAAATATCGTAGTGGAATATCGTGCTGCAAAAGACGTTGCGGTACCAGAACAGAATTTGCGTTTTACTTTTGTTTCCTATTGAATTGACTTTTGGATCTCAGTCAAGTCACTTAATGTCTGGGCCTCAACTCAAAATTAAATATCTTTATATTGTTTGTCTCTTATTCTATTGATGCTGTACTTATTAAAAACAAGCCCAAAGTAGATATAACTAAGTTACTACTCGAAAATGGATAGTGCTTGGATTATGGTGCTGGTTATTAATTCTTTCAAGCGGATGTTTTAGTGGTGCAGTGATTGCATGTTGGGCTGCTAAAAGCAATGTTAGTGGTTCAAAACCCCCAGCAGCTTCAGAGGAAAAAGACGAGGCTTTCAACTCCGGTTTCTGAAACCCTCTGGCAAAGCTCTAGTGGGGCTGTTGGAAATCAGAATCCACTCATGGTCAGGGATTTTTTTTTTAAGTTATCTCAAATTCTTCCGGAATTCTCTTCTAAGCATAAATTTCACTTGCAATGTCTACACATCACTGAATTACGCTCAAGGAAATGCTCAAAACAGATCCTCTTTTCTCTTGCTTGGGTACAGGGAAGGCAAGTGCCTCTCACTAACTGCAACGCATTTGGATATGGATTTTTTTTGTTAGGCAAAATCAAAAATCACCACCAACAAGTTGATTCTGACTCCTAGCAGTGCACCCTTCGAATAAGTGGAAGGATCACACACATAAAATACAGGAGAAGTTTTAAGAGCCATGACAAGCTTCTCACTGTCCTTGACTGACTCTCAGGTACTGTTTGGCTGAGACCTGGAAAGTCCCCCATAAGTCACTTGATTAAGGTACATAGAAAAGTATTTGTATGGAATGTTTATGTGTAAAACATTTTCTTCGACAACTCTCTTCCTCGAAAGAACACAGAGGTCTGGATTTTGATTAGGGTTTGTCGTACGCCCTATAAAAAGTCAAACAATGAAACCAAGGTGTCCAGAAACAAAATCCTTTAAGTAGAAGTGGTTTCTTTAATATAAAAAGAAAATTAAAAGGCAAAAAGCACACTTAAAATTGTTCAGTCTTAAAAGTTTCAAATACGGAATAATTTTAAAGTCCTACACAAAGTAGCCCTGGTCGCACAGTATTAAGTGCTGTTAATGAACATTTGGCCAGTGATCTGAACTAGCTGCTCTGCAGGAGAAAATTCTGCTGTGATAAAAATTCCCAGTCTTGAAATCCCTAAGAGATCGTTTTGCTTTGTCTTAGAATGAGCAGGAACGATTTCAGTGGAAATTGATGTTGTTCCGTTTTATTCATGCAGCGAATAAGCACATGATGCTAAACCAGGCTTTCAGTTGCTCAATTCAACCAGTGATTCTGCGGGACAGAGAATGGACGATCTGCTCCCATCAAAGTTTCAGTGCAGAAAACCCTGTGCGGTAGGTCTACTCGGTCTTATAGTGGATTTACTGTGATCCAGTCAATGCCACAGCACTCGACACACACAGACTAAAATGAATACATCTGAAAATACATGAATGGAAATGTCCTCAGGAGATGCATCAAATTGATTCAATTGCTTTGAGTTGAATCTTTTTCTTTTCAGGACCAAAGCAATATATTCAAAGAGTTTTCCACAATTATTTTTTTTAATGTCAAACCTTTAAGTTATTATTTTACAAGGGAGTAAGCTTAAAGTAAACTTACTTTCCTAACTTACTTTTCTCCCTTGTAAAATAATATTTTTCATCACTCACGGCCACAACATGACACACTTCCCAATTGTTTGGGAAAACAGATTTGCATTTTATATCAACAAGGAAATGGTACTCACCAAATGGGCAGTGACAATAGTAGGAGTCAACACCACTTTGACAAGATCCACCATTAAAGCAGGGGTTGCATTCACAGTAATTGACCGGAGATTCACAGGTTTTACCTGAAGAATATAAAATTTTTAAAATGTATCTTGTTTAAAATATATCTTCCTTATAAGTACATTAACACTATAAATACATAACCATATGTAAAAATATTTCCTGTGTGATCATAGGATAAAGGAATACTTTTTTGATATGAGGAAAATGAAATAATTTTGAGTTCAGAATTTTAATTTCTGACTGTAAAGGTGGACATTATGATATTTAAAATAATTTACAAAAGTATTGTAGAAGGGAAAACTATTTAAAGAGATGACAAATTGTGAACATATTTAAATGCTTCCTCTGAATTTATTTTCTCTTGTTAGCATCTCTTCATTTTTCAATCTCATAAAGTTACAAATGTCTAGCTTTTTTCACTATATAGTTTTCCTTCACACATAAAGATTAGATTATTATTCAAACTACAACCCTTTCTCACTCAAGAAGTGCCTATAATTTTATACATACAAGGAAAATAATATATAAGAAAACACTCAGACACAAATAGAAAAGCATCCCTAAAAGACAATAAAGACTTCTTTGCTATAAAAATATTCCAATCTTCAAATCTTTATTAGTCTGATGCTCAGCTATAGAATATGTACACCTTGTCCTTTTTATCCTCAAATATTATCTAACAAGCATATTTTTGCTTTTGTTTTTGGAAAGCTTTCTCATATATCTCTTTAAACTTTATCACTCAATATTGACTGAATGCCCGATATGCAAAGATAATGTCTGATTCATAGTGCCTACATTTTAGAAAGGGGAAGTGGTAATTACATAATCTTTTGTCAATTTGAGACTATTAAGAGTGACGGGGTGGACCTTAGCCTGTCAATCAGGTTGCAACTTGATGACCTCATTTGGAGGCAGTAAGGAGATAAATAGCTCACTGGAGGCAGGACAAGTTATGATAGCGCTCTGGATCTGGAGTCACATGGAAACCCCTGCCAGTACTGAGACACTTCCACTGCCACTGGATCCAGAAGATCTTCCACCCACTGTAATCTTCCTGCATTCAGCATCATTCCATGTATTTCCTGAGTCTGAAAAGGACCTTTTGGATTGATATTGGACATATGGGCTAATATTGGACTTATGGACTTGATCTGGACTGGACTGGGATGTTTTATCAATATTTAAATGCTCTTGTATATAAAGATCTTTCTTATATGCATATGCGTCCCCTGGATTTGTTTCTCTAGTCTACTTGAACTAACACAGAGAACTAAATTATATATCAGAACATTTACATTTTGCAAATGTGAAATAAAAGACTTTTGGAGGCTAAGGTCACGCACACAAAATTATAAAACTATGTCACTAATTAACATGGTCATCTCTTTTCTTATGAAAGCTCCAAAAAGCCAAAAATTGAAGAATCAATCACTTGTTGGATACATTTATGGTAAGAATAGCTATATATTTGTTGTTCCTATGCATTACTTATTTTTTCCTTAGATGTAAATGTGTTTTAGTACCCAAACCTTCTCTTTCAAAATTGTCTTGTAATAATTCACTTTTAAATCGTAGTCTTCAGATTGCCAACTCTGAAAGCCAGTGAGATGTTACCGAGTTCTCTGTTAATTTGCATTGAGTGAACAAGATCACTGTCACCAAGTTGGTTCCACATCACGGGAAGGCTGTAGAACAGAGCAGAACTTCTCCTGTGAGGTGCCAAGACTGTCCCTCTTCAGGGAAGCAGAAAGGATCATCTGTCTCCCTCTGAAGTGGCTGTAGAGTTGGTGATTGCCACCAGGGATCCCCATTCACTGAAAAAGCGAGCTTTCCTCCAGGTAGTTATATCTGTAAAGTTCATTTCTATTACTCTGCATGCATCATACTCATATCTTTTATAGCTAGCTAAAGGAAGCATGTAAGCTTTACAGGCACAGCTAGGCTGAGTGTTAGATATGCACAGCCTATTTCATCATAATAAGTATGCTCAGAACATAGTCACAGTTTTTGCTTGGTTTGGTTCTGTTTTTGTGGCTTGACTGTGCAGCCACAGTTGTTCTGGTTTGAAATTATAAGTGTGAGTCAGACCACATGACACTGCTAACTAAACAGTTTTGGTACATCATGGGGTTATAAACACCATGGTCTTTCCTTGGCAAATAAAACTGGGAACCTCCTTACAAGGCAAAATACTGAGCTTAACAATTTCAGAATTCTTTCTATCTTTGATAATATTTTCTACCCTACGTGGAGAAAATGAAAATAAACCATTCACCAGTGAAAGGCACAGGGTTGAGTTAGCGGGGCGTTGCATTCGAGTAAGAAACAGGACAATCCTAAAACTGTGCACAATATCAGGGACTTCAAGCTCACCCCTTTGTATTCAACCTCTCTGCTGAAAGTGTGCATTTCCACTCCAGATGTACTCAGTCAGAATCTTCCTAACAACCTTCCTAAGTGATTCTTATAGATGTCTAGAGGATGTGGCTAAAACACAGATTCTAAACAGTGCATCTTCCATGGAAATCAAGGTCCCTTCTTGAAGACTAGAAATTAGATTAAGAAGAGGCTAAGGCATTAAGAAAGACACTATCATATACAATTTATGACTATACTGCTGCATGCGATTTTAAAGAAAAAGACATACCAAAAAAACCTCCAATTATTCATCTTATAATACTCAGTTCTATCCATTTTTACAATCCTGTTTTGAAAAGACCACCTTCTAAAATCTTGATTTAAGCAATAACAAACAATTACTACAAGGAAGATTTGCTTTGTATTTTTATTTATTGCATATGATGTGACAGTTTTTTTCCATTATAAACTATAAGATTAACCAAAAAGAAGGTAGAACCTCAGGAAAATAAGATTTCCCCTGGTATTTTCTAGTGACTAAAGAAAGAGTAAACTACATTGGTAGTAATTGTGAGAATTAATTTCTTTTAAAAGAAATTAGTAATTGTGGGAAATCATTTATTTTTAAAGGTTAAAGTAAAAGTCTCAGGATTTTTTTCATTATATCACAATATAAAAAGTCACTGGTAAAAGAAAACAAATGTAATTCGCCATTTAACAATTTAATTTAAAATACATCTATTTTTCTTTAGAAAGTAATGATGAAGAATGTTTTAAATATTTTTGATGGGCAAAAAAAGAAGAAATGGGGGCTGAGCCCCAATGGTGTAGTGGTTGTGTGCGGGACTGCGGGCCACTGGGTTGGCGGTTCAAATCCAGCAGCAAGGCTGGGCCTCACACTGCCACCAGAGGGCTGTGATGCAACCCCCCCCCCAAAAAAAAAAGAAGAAATGGTGACATTTATTGTTAAGTTTTGGGAAAAAATGACACTCTTATTTATGGGTGGTATGATTTAAAACTGTAAATTCTTTAATTAGCAAAATTTCACCTAACAACTGATTTCTAAAAACAATTAATACTAGAAATTTAGGTTCAAATACACACTCTGTAAGTGAATTATGTGGTTATCTACATTATTTTTTAAAGCCTTTTGTTCTTTTGGGTGAGTAAAGGATTGCATCATTTTACTTTGAGATAAAGGTTTTAAATTCAATTTATCAGGTTTTAAGTTCATTATTTTTCAGGTTTAAAAAGTTAATGCTCTATGAACCTATTAGAAGTCAACAATGAATTCTGTATTATTCTGCACAGATCCTTCTACTTAAATCCCAGCGTTAATGGCATGATGATTATCAAAGAATGTAGCAGTTTGAATTACTCTAATATGCTCCTGGTAAAATAATCTGATGTGTTGAAGCACTGTGAAACAAAATCTTGGATCATTAACTTAATTAATGCTGGAAGTCAATTAACAATAATTGTCAGTGCCTTGAGGCTCAGAAGCACTCCTACTACACTGATAAGTCTTGCACAAAGAAAGGCATCCAGGTCTCTTGAACGCAAGGAGGCTTTTTCCATTAACATATGTTAACTGCCATAGCAGCTTTCTAAAAGAATAAACTGATCTCCGTGTTTTGACATCCATCAATTAATTGTGTTGACATACACTATTTATCATAGATAGAAAGAGAAGTGTTTCAGGAAGTGTAAATTTTTAGTGCATCAGGAATGTGAATTGCTCAAGATGAAAACGGGTGCCTACTCAGAAGCCAGGATCCCTACACACAGGAGTCAGGCCTAGCGTTTACATTTAAAGGAGAAATACAGGAGAACTTCAGCTATTACCTCCAGGCTCAGTGGCAGAATATAGGATTTAAAATGCTGAATATAAGTTAAATTATTGAGATAGTTCTAAATGGCCATTGTGGTTTTCAAGTCTAGCTATTTGTCCTCAACCCAATTCTGATTCAGAGAGACCCCATCTGTTTCAAGATAGAATTCACCCTAAAGGATTTTCCTAGTTATGACCTTACAGAAACCCAACACCAGCTTTTCCTTCCAAAGCACATCTAGGTAGGTTAAAATCACAAATCTTTTGGTTTGGGCTCAAACAGAGAGGGTGGCGCAGGACCTGACAGCATTCCTTTCTGTTGCACATAAGGTCATCTGGGTCAGAACGGACATGACGGCACCTAACATTTCCCAGCACTTCCTTTTGTTTAATATTCACTCAAGTTGTTTGTTAGCATTTATGCCACATAGCAAGAGTGATGCTGGACAACATGTGGGGGGACATATAAGAAGTAAACAAGCTTGGCTACTAGCAAAAGGTTGATCGTTCTAGCCACCCAGAATATGACTTCAGAAACAAAAGACTTTTCTATCTCGACACAGTTGCTACAAGAATAGGTTTTTAAAATCAGGAACAATTATGAAAACTGCTCAACCAATCTAATGCTCCGCCAGGCCCTAACATCTCCCTGTGCTTCCTGTTGTACTTTGCTCCACTTTCTCTCCAGTTTCAATCTTGCAATTTCAGTTACAATTTATGATATAAGAGAAACTTTTGCCGTCTTTCTTTAGAAGCTTTAGAAGTTAGCCAGGAACCCACCTCCATTTGAAGAAGACAATTCCTTAACAACACCAGCAGCCTGTGAGCATTCCCATCCAAGCAAAGGGAACAGCCTGAGAATCGGATGACATAAGTCAACTTGCAGTAGAATATCCCCGCCCACAGCCTTGTCTACAAAACACACATCGGCCCCAGGGAGATGGAGTTAGACAAGATCAACTCTGACTTCTTGGCTACGTGGGTTCCTCCTTATTGCCTTCAAGTGGGTTCTAATTCACAGCGACCCTATGCATAAGAGAGCGAAACACCTCCTGGACCCTGAACCATCTGCACCACTGTGTGGGTATCGGCCCAACCCTTTTCCCTCTGTAAAGGCCCTAGCGCCTGACAACACTCCAGAGCACGGGGATTTACACTGACACAAAGGAGGTCGCCCTGAGTCATAAGCCAACAAAACTGGATACACAGAACAAGCCTCAAATTGCACTTGCATTGGTTATGTAATTTAATTTTAGACGACTTTAGCACACCGTAAGTACCAGAAATATGCATCATTTTTTCTTGGAAGAAGGCTAGCCACAATGCTCCTGAGAAAGGAGATATAAAGACACTGTACCACAAATTTTGGACCTGCTTTCAGGAGGAACCAGTCTCTAAAGGAGGACATGACACTTGGGGAAGCTGAGGGTCTGTGAAAAGAGAAAGCCCCTCGATGAGAAGGTTTGATTCAGCGACTGCAACAATATGCTCAAAGATAAGAACAATTGTGTGGATGACTTAAGACATGAAAGTGTTTTGTCTGTTGTACTAAGGTTAACGTGGGTCAGAATGAATTCAGTAGTACTTAACAACAACATTGTAGGAAATACATTTATTCTCACTTGTTAAATTTATTATATCAACTAGTTGATTTAGCCTTCAATTTAATATGCACACATATGTTTGTCTACATGGATTATGTGCTAAGAATTTGCAAGTATTAAACTTCACTCTCATATATTGAGAAGGGGCAATAACCACCTGTATGCATTCCATTTTATTTATAAATTGACAATTTTTCTTTACCAAAAATTATCCTAAAATGTTCATAGTTAATTGATTTGGGACACTTATGCTAATAAAGTTTTCTGGGTTGTTTTGTTTTGTGTTTGCACATGTGGCTTTTGGGACAAATTAGTTATTATATGAGAAGTATCACATTTTTTTACATTAGTAGGAATAGTGCTCTAAACACATAACATGTAATTGTCCTGCTGAAATAGCAGTTTTAAAACCTGCACAGGTTCAACTTAAATGATAGTACTAATGATGGTATGGCAGTCACTGATCTGTGTTAATTTGAGTACTGGGAGTGTAGGGGTGGAGTCTAGCCTGTCAATCTGGAGATAGCCAATGAGGCCTCTGTGTTGGCATGGCTTTCTTCTGAGAATTCTGAGACGTCTTGTGGTATTTCCCAATTGGAGGTGACAGACTTGACTCAGTCTCTTGGAGACGGTCTACTGACAAGACAGCACGGCAGCATGATATAGACCCTGAGTCCTGGAGACTGGAGGAGTCAGGGGAGAAGCCCCATGGGCTTACCATGATGGAACCAGACCTCTGGGACCGGTGAAGCCACATGGAGGCTCTTTCCAGAGCTGAGATGCTTGAAAAGTCACAGAGAGGCCCCTGCCAGTGCTGAGATGCTTGGAAAGCCACAGAGAGACCCCTGCCAGTGCTGAGATGCTTGGAAAGCCACAGAGAGACCCCTGCCAGTGCTGAGATGCTTGGAAAGCCTCAGAGAGATCCCTGCCAGTGCTGAGATGCTTCTGCCGCCAATGGACACTGCTGATGGACCATGAGCCCTAGAAACAAGGAGCCCTGGGGAGACTCCTGCCAGTGCTGGGATGCCACTAGATACACAAGAATCTGCACCCACTGGCTTGTGATTGTTCTGATGTCATTGCACGTGCTTCATGTGTCGGAAGGAGACTTTATAGACTGAGATCAGGCATATGGGCTAATATCAGACTTATGTCATTGGACTGGACTGGGTCGGGGTGCCTTCTCAATGCTCTATTCCTCTTGCTATAAACCTTTCCCTTATATTTATATGCATGTTTATGAATTTATTTCTTTAGTCTACCTGGAATAACACAGATGCTATAAAATTAAATGATCCTCATAGTAGGGTGAGGAATATATACTTGTTCTCTGCAGAGATGCTAAGCACTTCAACTGTTAAAAGGCTTACTTGTCAGTATGCTAATACATTCCACTAAAGGGACACTGTTCAATTCCACTATTGAAAATAAAATCCAGATAAATATTTCATGCTTCCTTACACTCTTTTCTCACAGTACCATAAATTTCATGTTTATTCACTAAATGTGGCTTATATTCTATGGTTTCCTGGTCATATGATCATCTGTAGCAGCATTATATGTTTGTCGTGATTTTTAAAAGAAGTACTCTGAATTAGTACTGCTTTTTAAAAAATCTGTAGATGTGTGCCAAGTTTCCAAGTGAAATTATAGTGAAGTTTCCAGGAGAAACCAGTATATAACTTTTTACACCAGGAAAAGAATCCTGTTTACAGTCAATGATGTAAAAAAGTGATACTGATACTAATTTTCACCTCCTTTAAATATGAGAATTTATTTAAAGACAAAAAATTTTGCCTTTCTATCTGACAGTATATTTTCATATGTCTCCTATATCCACTTTCAGATATTCCTGACTTTAACATCTTCCATTCTTCCTTTGTTTTTCGATTCTCTTCTCTCCAACAGTTAGAACCTTATGTCTTTATCTTGATCTTGGTGCCTGGTGATATGGAGCTTTGGTTCACAGCAGCAGATCTTCACCAGCCTAGTAGGTAGTTTCTAAACCAACCTGAAATGTAGTCAGCTAATAGTGCCCGCCTCGCTATAATTCCTTATATGACATATTATAGCCTGTAGCTTTAATTCCACTTTAAAGGGAGATCTGTTACAGGACGAAGATGGAACGTATACTTTTTACATGCAATTTTACTGGAGCATGTCACTTAAGTCACTCTCCTTTATTTTCCTTAGACGTATGATTTGCTTAGAGACACAAACCACAACTCCCTCAAGGCCATTCCTCTGTGAAAAAGAGCCATCAGCAAAGCAGGAACACAGAAAGAAATCCAGGACACGAGAATGAGAACACTTTGCAGATCTCTGTCTAAGGTAGCAGAGACCGGGACCAGAGGCACCAACAACTGTAGCACAGAGACTATTAGAGAGAGCAAAGGAGCCAAGCCAAGAGCAGAGGCTGAGACAAGGAGACCGTGAGACAGAACCGAGGATCAGGTTAGAGATTATGGAACTGTGGGGCAGAGCAAGCGTCAGGATTCCTAGTCCATGCAGGCAGAGGCTGAAGACTGGAGAGAGAGAGCCATGGCTGCTACCTAGGAGAGTTGTGACTGCGGAGCTGAACCTTTGCTGTTTACCGATCATGACGTGCAGTAGCCTGTCAGGCCTCCCCTGCATTGTGAATATTGTCTCTGAGTTCTGTGTGGCCCCTGCAATGAAGGATCACACCCAGAGCGATAGAGGGACTTGGAGGGAGCAGTTGGTGTCAGAATAGGTAAAGGAGAGTGCAGGTCTGACCTCAATCTTGTGGCAATAGGGAAGCCAGAAAAGGTAAGAGGTGGTCACTCTCTTTACCATTTTTTTTTGTCACACAACTCCTCTCCCAGCAGAATCCCTTTCGTATTCTGCACATTGCTTTAGCCAGTACAGGAAGAAATCACTTTTGTTTTTTTCTTCCATCCTGGAAACAGTATTCTCCAAGGTCATCTCCACCAGCCCAGGAGACATGAGCACTTGCATGTTGAGCTGAAAAGGCCATTCAGGTGAGCTAAACTAATGAGTCCCATCCATGTACATTCTGATTGTCTGTCACATACAGACCACTTGAAATGCTGCCTGTGTGGATACCGTGGGATGGGTTCAAGAGCTGTAGGTCCCTAGGTGTTGTTTTCCTTTCTCTTAGGCAAGAAGGGACCTGTTGGACCAGTGTACACATGGGGCCAGCTTGTTCTCAGACTATGGCAGCCCAGAGCACAGGCATCCAGACAGATTGATTTCAAGGAACTCCGCTGCTCTCAGGACTTTCCGAGAACTGCTCTAGACCAAATGCACAGTGTCAAGTCTTTACATTCTGATTATTGGAGTACAACAAACTGGATCTCTGACTGGCTTACTATGATATGCATATTTATTATATGTATATGGTCAAAAGCAATATTTCCAGGTTATTGAATAAGTTTAAAACCAAAACCGAGCCCACAGTCTATCCAGTTGATTTGGTCTCCCGGAGATCCTCCAGGAGACAATGTGCATACTCCAAAGACTGTAAATCTTTGCAGAAGTAAGCTGCCTCATCCTTCTCCCGAAAGGCTTGGACTATGTATCTTTTGGTTATCCTTTGTTTAGCCCCCTGTGGCCCAGTGCTACTGAAACACACTTCTGGAAATGTCAAGAGCCATGTACAGTTTATGCATGGATGCACCACACCAGAATGGTTAAACATTAAACATGTGAGAAGCATGTAAGTAGATATGCTGTTGATGAAAACAGAATACAGTAGATGACTTCTTATGGGAGGGATAAAATTATGCCGCAGTAGGTTGGTGATGCTAAGCATAAGGTTGGCAGTTTGAAACCACTAGTCGAGCCACAGAAAGAAGATGAAGCTTTCTCCTATAAAGCTACAGTCTCAGAAACCCACCAAGGTGGTTCTACCCTGTCCAGTAGGCTCACTATGTGTCAGAATCCACTTGCTAACAAGCAGCTTGATGTTCTGCAATCCCTTTGGACATCTGGGTGGCACAGTGGTTAAGTACTTGTCTACTAACAGAAAAGTTGGCAGTATGAGCCGACCAATCCATCTACAGGAATAGCTAAGTTAGCCTTTTTCCTCTAAAGACCTTGACTTTGAAAATCCGATGTCAGGCTATTTGGTATTGAGGAGTCAGAATTGACTAAAGGATATTGAGTTTTTAATCCTTCTAGGATCCAATTTTATTATAATTAAAGTGGGAAAAAATACAACACTGTTCACCTCATGGAGTTGTGAAAAGAGTTAACCTGTAATGTTCATAATGAAGCTTTACATGTTCGAATTTGTTCTTTATGCTACTACTTCATGACAAACTACAGGGCATTCATAGAAGATCAATGAGCATGTTTAGAAAAAAAAGACAATGTATATTAAATAAGTAGAAACAAAGAAGCAAACTGTAGAGAACTAATGTGAACAAGGTTAATCCTATATCCAATTGGACTCAGGTGGTACCTTCCCTCATTCCTATGCACTTTCCTTGTTCTTTCTTGGCTACAAAATTCATATTCTTTTTTTAATTCTAGAACTTGCCACCTATTATCTCTAAGTGCAAACAACTGTGTTATGCTAAAATGTGTCCGAGTAATGTTGCTGAATTTCCCAGCAGGGGAAGTAATTTTAGGATGGTGGTTTGGGAAAGAGTGAGGGAGACTTCTTAGGGATTTTCTATACATTATGAACTCTTAACACATATAGAGGGATGTTCTTCATGGTCCTGAATATACAACTGTGGGAAGACTCACAGTCGTCCCGTGCCACTGAATTTTTGAATATCCCATGACATACATGTTTGTTACCAGTACAACGGCTCAAATGGCTAATCAGAGCCGCAGCTTATTGAAAGTTGGACACTATGAAGCTAAGTAAGTATGATCATTTCTTTTTTATAGATGACAAAATTGAGAACCATCAAGGTTAGGTAACTTCCTAAAAGATATTATTAAATCAGACGTGAACACACCCCTGGGTCTTTGATTATACCTGGTCTCTCACTCCCTTTTCTTCACGTACATCCCCAAATAGGATTTCTATAGAAGCCTGTAGCTTGTACTTCACCTTAGTCATACAGTCTTTATATGTTCATCAAGCCATTTCCAAATATGAAATCATGCATTTAGATGTGGTGGGAATGAGTTAAAATAAATAATAATTAGGTGCACTTGCTTAAAAAAAAACCTTTAAAACCCAGTTATCCAAAACACATGCAACAAAAGTCCCATTTTCATTTTAGCTATTGTGGTCAACTTATATTTTGTTTATAAGCATTATAAAGCATCTTCATATAGATAATACAAATGCAATATTAAATCATATAGTGTGATAATTTTGGAAATGGCTAGTGTATTCACTTTTGAAGATTCAGAAACAACTAATTAAAGAGTAGTTGGATAAATAGTGACTAGACAGGTATAGTATCTGTGACATGGCTAAAATCTTAGCGAAGAGAAAATAAAGCACGATTATACCTGTGTATCCAGTTTTGCAGACACAGTTGAAACTTCCTGGAAAATTCTGGCAAACAGCACCATTCTTGCAGGGACTGGGCAGGCACTCATTGACATCTCTCTCACAGGCTCTTCCAGTGAAGCCATCTGGACAGCTGCAGGAGAACCCCCCCACTAGGTTGTGGCAGGTCCCCCCATTGTGGCAAGGGGATGGAAGGCATTCGTCGATATCTATTTCACAGCGGCTACTCGCGTATCCTGGCAGACACTTGCATAAGAATGGCGGCAGAGGTTCATTGCCTACAATGATGACAGGAAGACTCTCGTGGCTCTTTAACGTGGGGCTCACAGCCAGCCTGCGGAGACAGCTCCCCCCATTCTGACACGGGCCATGCATGCACGCGTCGTGATCCACAGATTCGACCTTGACGCCACTCTGCCGGTGAAGGATTTCTTTGATGCTTTCAAAGAAGGTGGCGACACCACTTGGATTCACATACTGATTATTATTCCGCTTCACAGCTGCCAAAATAAATGTTCTGTTGTTCTCTTCATAGGCACCGTAGAGTTGGACGACAGTCCCGAGGCCAGTCAGCTGTGAGCTGGCAATGCGTAGGAAATGAAGGTAGTGGTTCGTCAAGAAGTCCTTCACTGTTGGAACAGCGAGACGCAGCAGGATGCTGTTATCCACCGTCGTGTTGGAAAACCCAGCAAAGAAAACCCTAATGTTGCTGGTGACTGTACTGTGGACTCCGTCATTGCTGAGGACCGTCAGGTCAAAAGTGCCATCTGTCGACCTTGCCTGAGCGTTCAGATCACACGTGCCCCCTGGAATACTGAAGAGGCTCGTCACCCCCGAACTAAAGGAACAATGAAAGCTGTCGAGCACATCTGGATCCTGCGGTTTCACAGAGCCTAAGATTCCACCAGGAAACAAGTTGCCATAATAATGAACAAATATCTCCACAGTCCGCGACTGTGAAGGATTGTCATTTTGGTCTATAACTGTGATATGCACAGTTCCTGTGGAAGACATCTGAGGAACCCCAGAGTCCCTAGTAATCACAGACAGATAGAAGTCTGAAATCTGTTCTCTGTCAATCTCTCTGGTAGTGCTCAGAATGCCAGCAGCATTCAGACTAAAGTAATTAGTGGCAGGGCCTGTGCTCAGCAAGTAGTAGGTGAAGGGACCTTGATTTGGAGGAAGATCAGGATCAGTCGATTGAAGGGACATCACCAGAGTTCCGGGGCGTTTGTTTTCCATGACGTTCCCTTCGCTGGTGATCAAGAGAGGGCCGTTATCATTTATATCTTCCAGCGTGACCAATAAGGAGGCACTTCCTGTAGCAGAGGGTGTTCCGGAATCAACAGCCAAAACGGTAAGGTTATAAATGGGTAGCGTTTCTCTATCTAATTCTGCAGTAACGGTGATCTGTCCTGTCTGGGGATTGATGGAAAATGCACCATTTTCATTTCCTGATTCAATGAAGTAGGAAAACCTGCTCCAGCTAGGGATGGAGTCTGAGTCGAAGGCACTCACAAAGGTCACGTGCGTTCCGATCGGGACCCCTTCACTGATCTGAACATTGTAGATGTGTAGGCTGAACACAGGCGGGTCATTGGCATCAAGCACAGTGACGTTCACAGTGACCTCATCTATATCTGCACCCCTAATGCTGCCAAAATTCTTGGCCAATACTTTCAATGAGACCTTTTCTTCTCTTTCTCTATCAAGAGGTCCAGAAACGTAAATCTGTCCAGTCTTCCTATTGACCTGGAAACCTTTCTTCCTACTGCTTCCAAAGATCAGATAGTGTACTTCCCCGTCTGTGCCCAAGTCACGGTCACTGGCAAACACTTCTCCAACAATAGTGCCTTCGGAAGCTGCTTCTGAGATTTCAAAATAGTAAAGTTTGGAAACGAAGCGAGGAACATATTCATTTGTCCCTTTTAATTGTATGTTGATGGTGGCAAAGCTGCAGCGTTCTTCATCGGGAACATTGAAGGCTTTCACTGTCAGGTGATAGCTCTGCTTGGTTTCAAAATCCAAGAAGCCTTGTGTGGTGATGACGCCAGTGTTTGGGTCAATGACAAAGAGGTCACTGTCTGATGACTGCACAGTGTATGCAATCACCGCATTGGTTCCCGAGTCGGCGTCTGTCGCATTCAGGTGGATAACAGTTGTCCCACTTGGGGCATTTTCCAAAACAGTAGGGAAATACTCCTCAGGGGTGAATACTGGGGTGTTGTCATTCACATCGATCACATTGACTGTCACGCTGCAATAGCCCGTTCTTGCCACCCACCCTCCATCTGTTGCACTGATGGTCATCTCATGTCTCTGGCACACCTCGTAATCAAGAGCTTTGGCGAGTACTAACACACCCGTGGAAGAGTTGATTGCAAACACCCCTCCTTCATTCCCTGAAGAAATGTCATACGTAATCAAGCCATTCATAGCTGCATCCCTGTCTCTTGCGGAAACAGTTCTGACAATGGCCCCGATGCTATGACTTTCAGGGATGGTAGCACTCATGTGGTTTTGGGAGAATTCTGGTGTGTGGTAGTTTTCCTCGGTGACGATTATCTGAACAGTTGCTTGGGAAGAAAGTGGAGGGTTTCCTTTATCCTTTGCGGTGACTGTGATCAAAAAGTTCTGATTCACATCAGAGATGAGGGGAGATGCTACTGATATCCATCCTGTGTGACTCTCCAACTTAAATTTCCCTAAATGATTCCCGTTCCATAGGAAATACTCCACTTCTGAATTCAGCCCAAAATCTTTGTCATCTACTGCGGTTACTTTGATTAGCTTGGTGCCAACTTTAACATTTTTGGTGACGGGAGTAAAGTATCTCAGTTTAAGAAATTGAGGTGCATTGTCATTCCCGTCCACTATATTGATGGTGACTGTTGTTTCACTGAGTAGGGATGGATTTCCTCGGTCGGAGGAAGTCACTACAAAACTATGCCGGTTGATGTGCACATTGCTGAAGCCACTGACATTTTGGTATTTTAAAACCTGCTTATTGAAAATATCTCCTGTGGTGGCATTGATCCTGAAATACTCAGACTGAGATTTTATGAAGTAAAACACCTGTCCATTTGACCCCTCGTCTGGATCTGTGGCCGACACCTGAGTCACTTTGGAGCCAATCTCAAGAAGTTCAGGGCAATCTAAATAATAAGAGGGTCTTGTAAATCTTGGAGCATTGTCATTGACATCTGTCACAAATATTGTGACATCTGTACTTACAGTCCACCCAGAATCATGAGCCGAAACCCGGATTCTGTAGCGGTCTGTATCTTCTCTGTTTAAAGGTCTACTGATGACAATATCTCCGGTGCTTGGATTAATTGTAAATGGCAAACTTGTGTCCATTATAGAATACCGGCTAATTGCATTCACCCCAGTGTCTTCATCTGACGTTGTGACTCGTGTAACTGTGTAGCCTAAGGGGGAGTTTTCAGGAACGTGGGCACTGAAGATCTGAGAAAACCGCGGGGCATTATCATTTTCATCTAAAATGTTTATGATGACCTTCACTGAGGTGCTCTGAGAAGGGGAGCCTTTGTCTGAAGCCTTTATAGTGAGTATATACTGAGAAATCTTTTCTCTATCCAGAGGTCGAATGCTCCTAATTTCACCCGTAGCATGATTAATACTGAAACTGTTTTCTTTGTTGCCATTAACAATTTCATAGTCCAACCGTCCATTTGGTCCACTGTCTTTGTCCATTGCTGAAACAGTAAGTATTTTTTGAGGAGAAAGATTTTCCAATATTTCTGATACAAAGGGGTCTTCTTTAAAAATGGGGGAATTATCATTAACATCCAGGACTGTTATGTCGAGTTTCTCATAAGAGGAAAAAGGAGGAAAACCTCCATCTCTGGCCTCTATCCAAACAATATATTTTTGTATCTTCTCAAAATCCAAAGGTTGACTGATGGACACTTGCCCTGTTGACTGATCGATTTGGAATGTATTGCCTAGATTCCCACTTGCAATATAATAGGACAAAGGCTCTCCTCTTGAGGAGGTTCCAGTAATGGTAGTGACAAGAGTGCCTACCGGCTGGTTTTCAGGAAACATGAAAGTTTGTTCGTTAGCTCGGATTTTAGGGAAATCGGCCTTATTTGCAAATCTAACAGTCACTGTTGTATAATCTGCCTTCGGCAACAAGCCTCCATCTTTTACATGGACAGAAAACGTTACTTCTGAAGCTCCGCTTAGTGGGCCAGCTGCCATAATAGCTCCCCTCAGTGGGTCAATGTGAAAGTTTTCAGAGTTTCTCCCCGAAAGAGAATAATGTAGTTCAGAATTGACTCCAATGTCTGCATCCGTGACAGTAACTGCAAAGACGAAGGAACCTATGAAAGATGAAATTTGAAATGACCATCTTTAGACTCAAATGAGCATTATTTGGTAGTAGGTTAATAAAAATAAAACAATGTCTTCCTGCTCCGAATAATCTCATTTTCTCCTAACCTGTGGATAATGATATGTTCTATATCTTTTCTCTCAGAATCTACCTTACATCTCCATAAAATAATCTTCACTGAGTGGCTTACTTTTTGTTTCTCAAAAGAACACATGCAGTCTGCCACATTTAAGATCATTTAGAATGCCTTTGAGAAATGCATAGGGAAGAGAAACAGTTAATCTTTCAAATTAGTCTTCCTAGGAGAAAAATCTGTGCATATACAATTCCCCCAAAACAGCATAGCATGCTATCTCTGCAATGAGCTATGCTTTTATCCAATAAGAAAAGATAATTATTCCATTATGTCTGAAAATATCCTTGAATTACCATACATGTCACCATGCAAAATGTTATCTTTCCTGCTGTTGTTTTAATACCTACTGTTGGTACCATACAGTCCTCTTTCATGGCATCATTCTTTTATGAGAAATACTATTAAACTAAAAAATAACCCCTCCTTTTCATAGAGTCAATTGTGACTCACAGTGACCTTGTGACCCACAGAATGGAGCAAACTGGCCTCTGTGAGTTTTAAAGTGGTAGAGCTATATGGAGACAAAAAGCCTGGTCTTTCTTTCATGGATCAGTAACTGCAAAGTCAAAGGTGGGTTTGAACCACTGACTCAATGGCTAGCAGGCCAAAACATAACCCACTATTCTACCAGGGCTCCCAACTACCAGTCTCTGTGTCTAAACTACAGAAAGAGAGAAACATATATGGAAGCCTTTCCATCCATTTTCACCAACTTCTTCAGCCCCCAAACATATTTAAATGAATTAGAACAACAATAAAGCAATAAGAACTGAGGAAATAGGAACCCATCTCGGATTCCAAAAGTGAGCTCTTGGAAGAAGAGCCAATGCAGCAGATTGTGGTAGAAATGTGTAGACAAGCTGCCAGAAGGACAGTTTGTCAACATATTCATTCAGGAACTCTTTCCAAACATGCACTCCCACCCACAGAAGAATTTGTAGAAAAAGTGTGTGTGTGTGTGTGGTGGGGGGGGGCAGTTAAAACTGGCAATCCTGATGAACTGATGCTTAACTCCTTGCATAGGCAAGGGTAAACTGCACCACAACCCACTAGATGCAGTCAGCTTCATTTCCATTAACACCCTTCCTTTTGTAATTTTGATACTGAAATGTGTCCTCTGGATTCATGGAAGTCATTATTTCGATTGGAATCAATTAGGCATTTGCAAGTTATGAAGAGTCAAGAGCACTGAGAAGGAGAATATTGGATACATTTACTTTTTCTTCTACTTCAAAAATATTTTAAAGCACAGAAGATTAAATTGATTATGAGCTATATCTGTACTTCTTCCACTTTAAAAAGACCTCTCCCATTACAAATAGCAGATTATTTGTGATGTTCTTAAGTGGTAGTCATTCCTTCCAAATAAACAAATGAATCCAACCAACTGAATCTAAAAGAAGTACCAACAAAGGATAAAAATCTGTATTGTCCACATAACAGTAGCTTACACATGACTTTAAAACTTATTAACATAAAACTTCTTTCCAGCACAAAGGGGATGAAATTTGTCATTAGACACTTCTGAATACACACATATGAATTAGGAGGTAACTAATGTCTACAAAGTTCAATATTAATTTTCCATCTTAGACATTTTAGAATTATTTTGATCTTATAAGTAGAGGGAGATGACATATAAAAAATGATAACACCCTTCATCTTAGAGCAGGACCCTCTGACATCAGGAAGATTTTAACCAGTCAGTCACATTTAAGTAATGATAAGGATGATTAATGGAAATATTTGTTACTTATAAAATCCTACACAAAACATGTATGAGAAGAAAGAAATGATTTACAAAGCCTTGATGTTCATTCATTTTACAGAGGTAAGAAGTTGAATTTTGAAGGATTCAGAAATATATTTTATATCAGAGATAGGCATGTAAAAAAGAACACAAATCTCTTCACAGAAAATGCCCAAATCGCTTTCATCTGTATAACACCAGAGCTGGTTTGGTTACCTGGAGGGGTAGGAGACGGAACGTGTGTGACATATGGGTGATGCTGAAAGCGTGGTGGGTTGTCATTGACATCCGTCACAGTGACGAGCACACTGGCAGAACTGGAAAGAGGTTCTGGGGATCCTGCGTCAGTGGAGACCACAACTAATGTATAATTCTCTTTCGTTTCCCTGTCTAGCAACGCACTGGTGATGATCTGTCCTGTGGAGGGGTTGACGGTGAACTGAGTGTTTCCTCCAATTATCCTATAACTAGACGAGGGAGGAGAGGGAAATCAATATCTTTCTTAATATTGTAGATATCTTCACATTAAAATTTAGACATGGAATAATATGTATATATTTATAAATTACTATAAGATCATAAGATAAAAGAATATGGCTCAAAGATAAATATTTCTAATCTAACATAAACATCACACTGAAAAGATTCATGTGACATGCCAAAGACTGTAAAGCAGGTCCTCTCCAGCCTTTGGCTTCTCAAATCATGTAAGTCCTTGAATCGATTCAGGGGGGAAAAAGTTGTTTTAAATTCATTATTTGCAACATAAATGAGAACCTTTCTTTAATGTCATGGTTATTATGTCACACACTGCACACCACACTATTCCAGAAGAGAACAGCCAGGGATTTCATTGTCTAAAGACAAATCGCTATATTTGGCATATATTAACTATCCAGAACAACTGAAGAGCTGATTATTTATACAAAGGCATTCTTAGTTACTAATTCTCGCATTTGTCATTCCTCATATGGGTATGTTGCGTTCCTGTGTTGTCAGGAGAGGTATGGCATCCCATGGATATTTTGATGTTAACCAGATTGGCCAGCAGACAGGAGTTTCCATGGAGAAAAGATTTTTTTCTTCTTTGTAAAGAATACATTTTATCACTCGCTATATATACACAGTCATGATTTTGTTACTGTGGTGGATTAAAGAGATCAAATAGGCAAGGTGTAGCTTTAAAATTTTTAAAAATCAGCTGTCATCCATACATTAAAAATTTGGAAATTAACAGGGATGAATATTTCTTTATAAGTTTTCTTTTTTATATACCAACAAACAGATACCCTGGTTGGAATAAATTACATATTTCTATAGTTTGATTGCTTACATACAAACACTTCAACAGCATGTGTCTAATAGAAACAACAGACAAAAAACCCAACATGACAGCCATTGGAGTCCATACTCTTTCTATGCTCACAGTTTGAAGCAAACATTTTTGCATTTTTATTCTATTTTAGCATAAGAATGAGGTGCTGGGGAGCTGCACTGAGAGAGAATACCAGTCCTATAAAATACAAAGATAAAAACTATAAAAAAAAGAGACACAATTTGGATAAAAGTGATAACATTATACATAAAATCTTGACATTGCACCAATTTTTGACAAATCTACATCTTAATTTCAGAAGTGAATGATATTGGCAATGAATATTCTTCCTGAGCCACAAATGACTCTTTTGATAAAGTACAGCTAATAGCTTTAATAGCAGAAGAAATTCATTGCTCTCATCAAAACAAAAATATTTGGAGTCTTTAAATACTTTGCTAAAAGTGCAAAATCTAGGACCCACAATGCAATCTGTTAACTTGTCTTTCTGAAAAAGTTCATCTCGGCATCTGGACTGTGAGAATGGTGTGACTGTGTGAAGGCAGCTCTCTGAAGGCTCTCAGTGAATGTGGAAATAACCAAATCATCGGGGAATAGAGGTAATCCAGACCGATATACCTTTTCTGACACCTTTATAATTCAATCAAATATGTTCCCACTTAACTTTCAAAATGAAAAGTGGAATAAGAAAAATGAGAAAAACATTTTTGAAACTTTGTGTTTGATGGTTTATACCTATGTAGGTTTTGTTTTATTAGACTGAGCAATGACTTGAAAGGACAAAGATTTTAGCTCTAATTTTGCTTCAAGTAAGTAACAGGTTACATAGCTTCATATTCTTATCTTTCTATTCTGCAGTACTTCTTACAGCTCATGTGAGTATATGCTGAAAAGTGGAATACTGTAGCTACTACTTATTTAAAATTAAAGAACGTATTGTAATATTTTTAATGTATTTAAACTACTTTTGGATGTTCTTAAAACTCTGACTTCTATCAAAGTGTATTTCAAATACTAGATATCTATAATACTGGTTTTTTTTGGGGGGGGGGGTAAATTTATATTTTGAATTTAAGGAAGGACAAAGAACAATTGATGCAGTTAATTATGGTCCTGGCGAAAAATATTGCAACTACCCTGGACTGCCAAAAGGACAGACAACATGGTCTTATAAAAAGTCCGGCCAAGAGAGAGAAATGAGAGAAAATGAAAGAGAGAGAAAGAGAGAGAAATGAATGAATAGGCTGCCATGATACGACAACCAGGTTTTTAAAGCTCTTATACTGATGCTGACTTCAGTTTCCAACCTTGGCATGCACATCTCACCTTTCTCCTGGGACATTTTAAATTTAACTTTGGGCTTTTAATGTTATGAGGTCATGTCTTCTGTTATTTTTCTCAACATCTAAATACCTATATCAGTCTTTAAATGTTTGCTGTATTGTGCTGAGTTCTTAGGCTGTTCTCATGTAAACCTCAAAACGATCTTAACAGTTTGATTTTATCTTCTTCTCTTTATAGGCCAAAGCAAATCTAAGAGATGCATGCACAAAATAAAATTAAATCGAAAAAGGTGGAGCTATAATTGAAACTCCTGTATTTGTCACTTCATCATGCACTTTTCTCCCATTATGCGGTAGCATGAAGAAAGTAAAATTAGTCTAAGAGGATGTAATGAAGGCAAGAAATGTTATACCCGGTGGCTAAGGTCAAAATAGACATTAAATTTATGTGTGTTTACACAGAATTTGTTCAAAGTTCATCTGAAACTATGTTGATTTTTATTGATTTTAGAATACTCACTTATTGTTTGACATGAACAGCACTGGCTAAGATCATTTGTATCCGCATTGTTGCGCTCCTAAAGCTCATCTCCATTTGTCTTTTCTAATTTTTTTTCCTAGCCCCTCCCTGAGATCAACTAAAGAGCTTTCATCTTGCCTCAAATTAAGCATTGTCATGCTAAGATCAAAATTAGAGGTTCAAACCCATTCACTACTCTGCAGGCAAAGGAAGAAGCTGCCTGCTGTGACCATTGTTTAGTTTCCAAACCTCTCAAGAGGACTCTATCCCTGTCCTGTGGTCCCTCTTAGAATTGACTTGATGCCAGTGAGACTGCTTTGGGTCTGTTTGAGGATCTAGAGAATGAAAAGGCAAGATACTGTATCTGTCTGAAGTGTAGGTGTTAGCTGATATTGGATCGATTCTGACTCAAAACCACTCCACGTACAAGGGGACAGAACACTGCTTCTAAAGAGCATTCTGGCCAGACTTTTTATAAGACCGTGTTGTCTGTCCTTTTGGCAGTCCAGGGTAGTTGTAATATTTTTCGCCAGGACCATAATTAACGGCATCAATTGTTCTTTGTCCTTCCTTATTCAAGGTCCAACTTTCACATGCTTATGAGGCATTGGATCATCCCAAGGCTTGACGATGTTTTTGTCTCTTGTACACAGGTTGTCACGAGGTACATGTGGTTGTCCACTCAAAGGCACCTGTCTATCTCCAATGCTAAATGCTTCCCATGGGTTTGAGCAACAGAGATTATCAGCTACTGAGTTTATTTTCTTTGGCTGTTATTATAAGTAGTATTAATTTTTTAATACTCCTCACTCTAATCACGCGAGGTCACTTTTATCATTGTATCTATTCCAGTAATATTCAGCATTATAGTCTACTCTTTAATGAAAGACTACTATTTAATGAAACAAAGACATCCGTTGCAAGTGACAGCATACAGACCTGGTGATAGCATTTGTTGAGGCGTCTGCATCCGAGGCATTTACCAGCAACACGTCTGTGCCAGTCGGAGCGTCCTCAGGAATGGTGGTAAAATACATTTTACTAGCAAAAGTGGGGACATTGTCATTGACATCATCTACTATGACATGTATTGTTCCAGTTCCAGTTAGGGCAGGGGATCCTGGAAAACAAAATTAAAAGTCTTAACATTCCTTAACATTTATCGATACAAAAGATTAGGATGCATTTAATAACAATTTACCTACTGGATCCCTGAAGACATTTCAGAATACATTGTCCCAAAAGGAAATTTAGGGGTACATAAGACAAGTGAATGAGCAATTTTACAAAACAAAAATCACATTTAAAGTTCTGGAATTCGAATGTCTTCCTGGTGCTGCACAAAAAGTGTGTCATGTCCATATTCTATTTTGAAGGTGCTGATTTGACAACGCAGAACAAAACAATATGATGAAACAAAATAGACATTTCTGGCTTTTCTGAGATTTACCATAAAATAGCACACACCAGACATGGAGAATGCTCACAGGCATGGAAGCGCTGAGCAACCTCCAAGGCAATGAATGTCACAGCCTAGCAATGATGATGAACGTTAATATGAGAAAACGCCAGCTGGATTTCCGAGGTCTTTCTGTTCCTTTTCCCTTGCTCACACTTGTAGAACAGACTTCAAATGGTCATCTTTTACTTCTTTTACATCTTATAATTTTATGTTGAATCATTTTGGGGGGATCTAGCTAGTATTTAACATACAGAGAAAGAATGTGTTCTTTTCTTCTCAGCATCAGTTTGTCTACCCCAAGCCAACATGCAACGAAATCTCTGAGTACATTGTTTATCGTACACAAAGGTAGCAAATGCATTTTTGTTTTGTTTTGTATTTCATTTTGTTTGGTTTTGGGAGGGGGCATCACTGCCCTGTGGTGGTGGGAGTAGGAGGCCCAACCTTTGCTCCTGTGTAGCCGCTGCTGGAATTGAACCTCCATGCCAGTGGACCGCAGTCCCGCGCACAACCACTACTGGGGCTCAGCCCGCAAATGCATTGTTATGTTGGAAGTCAGACATCAAATTTGGTTTCATTCTGGCAGTTGTCCCCCTCCCCCAACTGCAAAGCAAGCCATCAGCACTTGCTTCTGTTTTCAAAACCATATTGGGATGCCAACTCTTTTAAATAGGAACATTGAAGAATCCATTAATTCTGTTCATCTAAAATAAAACAAAGATCTGAACATTCCCTTATTCGTGGTATTACTTTCCCCATGAAATCCCCACTCTTTACTGAAGCTTAATGTCTACTCATTCTGCAAATAAGTGCACCCACCACTAATAAACACAGGCATGAGAAACAGGTTATTAGAGCATCCTCATTTGCAGCATGGTGTTGAGATTTGTAAAATTCTTATATGTTTTTTAATCCTAGTCAATTTGCTACTTTCCAATTCTTCCTTTTTGTCTACTGAGATATTTTTCTGTTCTTGAGTTGTAATTATTGATGGCATAGTGCCTATCAGCATTATATTGACATGTATAAGAACCTAAGTCAGTTTAGAAATTATAGATGCAATGATTCTGGTGATCTGTTATTTGGGGGGATGTATAAGAAGTTTAGGTTCTACGTTAGATAAAATAAAATGTATGATCAGGTGAGCTGTGCATTGTAAGTTTGCATGATATTTCTAAGAAAGTTATAAATTATTCTTAGGTTACACGATAATAATTGTTTCTGTGCATATCTTTCTGAATAATATTTTAGTACATTATATACTACTATTTGTATCAACCTTAAAAAAATGTTCCAGTATAAATTGCACCCGCTAGCGGTTTAGTCTTACATTAAAGGAAAGAAAAGAAGCCCTCACTCAGACTGAGCCCCGGTGGCGCAGTAGTTGTGCGCAGGACTGCGGCCCCCTGGGATGGAAGTTCAATTCCAGCAGCAGCTCCACAGGAGCAAAGGTCCTACTCCCACCACCCTCGTGATGCCCCAAAAACAAACAAAACAAAATAAACAAAAAAAAAAATCCAACAAACAAAAGAAGACCTCACTCCATGGGTCCTGTTTGTCTCCATCTAGGAGCTCCTCAGGATCTCTGGTTGGGTAGTGGTTACACTTTGGGTTCCTAACCTCAAGGACGGGGTTTCAAACCCACCTGCAGCTCTGCAAGGAAAAAGTTGAAGGTGACTACTCCAACAAAGCAGCCTTACAGTCTCAGACACTCAATATAGGGTTGGAGAGTTGTCTGGTTTGTTTTTCATAAATAAAAAATCAAATTTTATTTTAAGTTTTTGCTGTTATCTCCTCTATTTAAATTAATGGTTAGAAAAGCTAACTATCCTTTTTTAATGCTGCACATTGAGCCAGGATTTCACTTGGACTGTTTCATATGAGTCCATTCGACTCTACTTCTGGAAGGCCTGACTGGGGGCTAGAGGAGCTAGCACACTCAGCGAATGTTCTGGCACTCTGGCACAAGGAGTGCTTTTGCTGATGCCCTCAGGAAGCAGCATGAGGCACAAGGTGGAGGAAAAGTTCCATTGTGTGGAATCTATGTTCCCATTAGAATTACTGAGGCCTTTAAAAATAGAAATTTGAGCATGGATTCTTAATTTCTTACAGGGCAAATGTTGAAGAGGTACATACTCACGCCCATTCTGAGGAATGAATGTATACATTACCAGCAGAATGCCTACTTACAAACAATGCCATCAAGATCACACACAATTAGCATGTGCTAAAGATAATTTAAAAAATGGTTGCAGTAGTACAGAAACAAAGAACTGCCAAAAATTCATACTGGAGTCAGAAGGGAATGTAGAATGAAATATCATGACTGAATTGCATAAATCTTGGCTGAAAACAGAATACCAGAAAGAGATTTACCCGCATTTCACTGACTTAAACAAAAGCATTTGATGGTATAGATCACAGTGGGAATTCCAAAACACTTAATTGTACTCATCTAGAACATGCACATAAACCAGCAGGGAGCCATTCCAGGCGATCAAAGAGATCGCCTAAAATCTAAAATCTAGGAAGGTGGGAGTAAATCTTGTTTTCTTTTACTATGTTTACTCAATACGTGTTCTGATCAAATAATCCTAGAAGTTAGATTATATGAAGAATAAAGCAGCTTTCAGATTGAGGAGACACTCATTAAAAACCTGCAAGATTTAGATTACACCCTTTATTTGCCGAAAGCAAAGGGAATTTGAACACTGATGAAAATCAAAGACTAGAACCTTCTATATGGATTACACCTTGTGACAGTTAGATTTCATGTCTTGCAGAGACATGGTGGAGTTCAGCCAATCAATCAAGTCACAGTCAGATACTATCTTCTTGGGGATGTGACCTTTACTATATGAAAGATAGCAAGAAAATCTCTCCCTATCTTTGGTTCTTCAATTGGCTCCTCCCTGGGATTCTGTATCTGTCTCAAGAAGTGAAAACTTGTAGTCTACTTGATTTGGGGAAGGGTTGTCCTGCTGCCTTCCCACCAATCTTGGATCTACACAACTCTATACCCACTGGTCTCTCATCTCCCCAAATCCTGCTGCAACTTTCTGTGTCATTGGCCAGCACCTACATGAGTCCGAAGAGCACCTGGGCTAGCATCAAGCTCATGAACTTGAGTTGAACCAGCCAGGGATGATTTCGTGATATAAAATTACTCCTTGATATAAAGTTATTTCATATATGTTTTAGGCTGAATTTTCTAGAGAAACGAAGCCAGTTTTACATAGAAATCCTTACACGTGTATGGCCAAGCACCATCATTATAAATGGAAGAAAATTTGAAGTTGTCAATTATTTCATTTTATGAATTCACAGTCAATATCCATGGAAGCAGTAGTCACAAAATGAAAGGGAGCATTATATTAGACAGATCTGCTGCTATTAATCTCTTTAGAGTGCCAGAAAGCAAGGATTTCACTCTGAAGACTAAGGCATATTTGATGTGTTTGTGTTTTCCCTTGCTTGAGATGCATACAAAAGCAAGATAATAAGAGAAATCAAAGAATAATTGAAGTCCTTGAATTTTGCTAAGAATATTACATGTACCATAAACTGCCATACAAATAAATCTCTCTTGAAAGAAGTAAGTTAGGATATTCCTTGAAGCAAGGATAAAGAGACTTCCATCTCTTGGCCTTTGGGCACATCATTAGGCGGAAACGTTCCTTGGAAAAGGGCATCATGCTTGGACAAAGAAGTATTGAGGACAATAATAATAATGTCTGTCATATACTTGAAATGAATATTTTATTGCTACTTTACCTAGTTTAGAAGCAATAACAATGGGAATTAGCTAAACTATAATAGGTTAATTTTTTGATTATAAGGGTTTCAGTACCATAGCTCTCAGAATCCCCCTTATTCATACAACTTTTGACAATTCTGTTGTGGCTATTTTTGTAAGCTGACATACAGTTGGTCAGTGACTCATGGTGATTCCATGCACAACAGAACAAAATGCTGCAGGGCACTGTGCCATGCCCACAATTGGACAAGAATCAGGTAGTTGCTTCCAAAGAGTTTTCATTTTTCAGAAGTAGATCACCAGTCCTTTCTTCTTTATCATCGTGTGGGAACTTTGTGTAAAACTTCGCCTTCATTCCCATAAGCAAGCTACCACTGACATCAGAGTGATGACTGAATATGATATGGAAGATAACACTGTCTATGAGCTTACCTCAATTCATCCTTTACTTGAGTCTGAAATTTTAAGTTTATTTTGTCCTTATTGTTGAGATTATGTGCAAGAAAAAACACTTATTGAACAGTTTGCACATATGCCATTTACTGACACTAATTATACACTTTTCATAATGTCCAATCATTCTCATTTTCCTTTTAGGTTGTTCCTCCCCCTCAAAATAAATTCACTGCTCACTAAAGTTCTCATAATATCCTACAAATTGTTGCTGTGAATTTGGTACCACACATATAATTCTTAAAAGAGGAGAATGCTCAAGGCAGACTTTTGTGGTTGTTGCTGTTGCTATTTAGATTTAACTATTGTTTTATTTTAACAAGATTCTGGAGGTGCATTTTTAATTTAAATTGCAAAATTACATCAGGGCCATAGTTGCAGCCCTTGTTGTACCCAAAAATGTGGAGTCCATAACGATTTAAAATGATGTTTTCTATTTTCCCCCTTTGCACAGAATTTATCAATTATAATCTTTATTGAGATGTTCAGTGATGATAGCCATTTATTGTCTATTTCTTCTGGTATCAAAACAAGAGAGGAGTTATTCATGGAGACAGCTAGCCACACATGCCCTGTCCTCCCATCTGATTCTCTTGTTTCTCTGTCACTTCAAGTGAATGTAGTCTAATTTTCATTCCTGGATAGCAAGTGTCAAGCCTTTAAGATACAAGACATTATTGAAACTAGGGGTAGAACAGAAGAATTTAATATATCCTTAAGTGAGGGTACTGACAAGTCTCATGAAACCATGACCCTAAACCTTCAAACCAAGAAACCACATCCTCATGAGGATTTTGGTGGTATATCAGCAGCCTCAGTAGCAACTCCCTCTCTAGATTTTTTAGTATGTATATATATAGCTGCCAATACTTACACTTTTTACAGATGTGTAATTTATTGGCAATATTACTGTGGTAGTTACATAATTTCATGTCAACTTAAAGATATGTAAAAGGGTAGAGGTGGTATTCAACTGCCAATCAAGTTCCTACTTGTGGGCGTGGCCTTCTCTTAAGAAAGCCCTCAGAACATCCCACTCTCTTTCTGCCTTCACTATCCTGTTGGAGAATGCTGGTTGCTCGCAGGGCCTGGGAGACACATGCACCGCCACTGGATCCCCAAGATTTTACACCCCCAGCTAGTGATGGAAGATCACGATGCATTCTGCGTCATTGCATGTGGCTCCATGAGTCTGAAAAGTGACTTGTGGATTACTATCAGATTTAGGGACTTGAGTTGGACTGGGCTGGGATGTTTTCTTTTTTTCTTGTGTTTGTTGTTGTTGTTATGCCTTCTTGACATAAAGCTCTTTCTTATACATATATGAGTGCCTCTGGATTTGTTTCTCTAGACAACCCAGTCTAACACAATTACCCTTTATCCTTAATAAAGTCTTTGTGATATGACTATATAAGAACCATAGTTTTCAAAAAAATTTACAGCTTCCTAGAAGACACATTGATTTGGAAATTTTTGAGTGTAGAATTTTATAATTTAGAGTAATAAGTAAGGGTTTCTTGCATATTTCTAATATGTTCATTCACTCCAATCCAAAGATCTGAGGCTTGTTCAGAAATAAACCTAGTAACTGTCAGACAATAGGTTTTATCATTGGTATACAAAAGTATCTGGTGACACACATGTGGGAAACCACATAAAATGATGACTAACTCATTTGGTCAGAAGCATGTGATTTATTTCTTTGTGTATAAACTACACTAATATTGTAGCTGACACTTTTTCTGAATTAGTAAGCAAAAAGGAAAAAACTGTTTACTCAGGAAACGATTCAGCAAGTACAGTCTCATTGTTTTCAGCCCAGGGACTCTCATGATTTTTCCAGGAAAAAAAACAAACTTCTATTCAAAAGATAAAAGCTAGCAATGGAAAACGAGTATCCTAATTTGAGAATGGGTCCTTACATATACATGGAACCTCTTCCAAAGCCAAAACTCTTCCACAAGTCACCTCATTTCATGCTGCCACCACTCACTCTGTAAGACAATCCTCTCTGTCTATTTCCTTCACAGTTCAAGAATGGATAAAGAGTAGGTCAAAATCCCTCCAGCTGTCTCATTTTTTTTTTGGCTGCCCATATATTATGTCTTCTTCACCACACCTCAATTTTGCAAAGGAAACTTTGCAAAAACATTGTTCTTTAGTGTCTAAGTTCTTTCCTGAAATTTAACAAGCCCTCAATTTTGATTCTTCTACCAGGATTTTGGGTTTTCTTTCTTGAGGGTGAGGATTCCCCAGCCTGCCACCAGATCACAAACCTCTGCTGGTCCATGGGGAGCAGGCACCTCAAAAGTCACTGCTTCCTGTGGTGGGCAGACAGATAAAAGGCAAACCATGACAATGCTGTGTATCTTGATTTCCAGTAAGCGAGCCGCATTTGTACAGCGCTCCTCCCAGGGGAAGGGCACGTGTTCTCTGAATGATCCAACATTCTAATCTTGGCGAGTCCTCATTTTTGTTAGGACGATGATGAAACCCTATTTTTGTTGTTGTTCTTGTGGGCTTGCTTGCCTGTATTTGAACTCTTCTTTTCACCCATGTCAAGGAAGGACTTGTGCTTCTTAAGTTCCTAGCACTTGCACAGTCACATCTCGAAAGTGCCACATAAATTTCATTTACTATTATCTTAAATCTAGAACTGCCAAAGGCTGGAAAATGATACACTGGATTGCTTGTTGTCTCTCCTTGGAAGCTAACAAAGGTTTTTTAATTTTTAACATCAGTGGATCCCAAATTTAAATCATATTTATTCCTCATAAATCTATGTCTTACGTTTTATTAAAATGGGAGTGTATTCATATGTATTTCTATACATATATTGCCAAATGTTTATTTTATAACAAATCTCTATATATAGGTATGTCAATATTTACACATGTATTACATATTTAATATACAGACCCTAACAAGTGAGTATCAGTAGTATTTTTCCTTTTTTTAATGAATTAGGAACTCAGAAAATTTAGGCAACTTATTGTTACTTACAATAAGAAAACAGAAATCTAATTCTGAACCCTTAATCCCTCTCCTTCCCCCAGACCATTAGGCTCAGATATACCACTCTTACTATAAATATTTTATTCTGCATTATTTTAATTATTATCATTGTACTTCTACATGTTCTATTAAGTTGTAAGCCAATTGACAGTGTTCATTCTACCCAATCATCCTTACATAAGCCCATGATGCATGCTAAGAGGCCTTGTGTTTAATCTGTGGTAACTTCATCTTAGATTTTATAAGGGAAAATTTGGCTTGGTGTTTATGTGTTTGGAAGTCCCAAAAGTTGAACACATCTAGAATATGCAATCTGAGAATGCAATCGTTTGCCTGAGGCTGAAACCAGAGAATAAGATTTCAGTCTAATTCAATGTTTTAGAAATTGTATACCATTTTTTAACAGATTCCCAATTAATCCAGAATCATATTAAATGAATCAGAATTCTTAGTAGGAGTCAGTATTTAGTTTAGATGGGTCCAATAATGATGAGTTTATAGTTAATGGAATGATAGCATGAGATTACTCAATTTAATCTGTGAGTGATTAATGAGAATCACTTATATGGAGAAAACAAGAGGCATAATAAGATGCATTATTTCCTGGTATGGAAAGAAGATAAGAATGAAATAGAAAGTCAAGACAGCACAGTTTAAACCTACAGAAGCTAAAAAAAAGATCAGTGACTATTTTAAATGCATTAATTTTCATAAACTAAAGGAATTATGAACTTTATATGCATTTTATTATATATGTATCCAATCACACATGTAAATTCTTATAGATTAGTAGAACAGTTCAAATAGCAAAGAAAACAGCTTTTAAATAGCTAGACTGAATGGCATTTTAAAAAGTTTAGAAATGAAAAGCCACAGTTTAATTCTCTGAATGGTCTGAGTCATCTCAGGCCTTGTCTGGGTCAGACTTTATATTTTTAAAATTTAGGAAATGATTATCAGTGGATTTTTAAAAAAAGTTCTAAGCTGACACTGCCCAAATATATATAATTTAAATGAAAATAAATTTAAAACATAATTTTAAAATAAAAACTATTCCAGCAAATATTACATTAGGAAATACATTTTAATAAACATAATGGATGAGTTTAAATGACTAGGTCAAGTTCTACCTATGGACTGATTACTTTTTTTCTCACCCTTTATAAATTATAGACTATTTTCATGAAACGTGAAAAATTACTCAGCAGAAGTAGAATTTTTCCTTGACTTAAATCTGTTGCTTTGCAACAAATCCGATTTTATTCTTGACATCAAACATTTGGTGAATGGGTCTCTTGATTGGCAGAGTGTCTGTTGTAATAAAGTATTAGCTTTTATTTTATCATGCAGCAAGCACATTTTTTCTCACAGCAAGTAAAGCATAAAAGTATATTGAAAGTCAAATGCCCTAAATTAACACTGCAGATATGTGTTTAGACTTAAACTTGGAATGAAAAACTGTACACTAAGCAAACATTCGGCCACATTTTAAAGATGACGAGCAGCTTTTTATTTTAAATTCTGAATTTCAAAATATAAGGTATCACTGCTAGTTAGATTTATATAAAACAGCTATTGCTTACTCTAGTACCTTTTGAATTTTTCATTATTTTAGTAGGAATCTGGTGCAGAAAAAATATAGTCTTAATATAAATTTTAAGCTAAAGGGAAGTGATAAATAAAACAAAAAACATTGCTGAGCCCCGGTGGCGTAGTGGTTGTGCACGGGACTGCGGCCCACTGGGATGGAGGTTCAATTGCAGCAGTGGGGCTGGGTCTCCTACTCCCACCACCAGAGAGCAGTGATTCCCAAAAACAAAAACAAAAAGATACAATCTTTTGGGCTGAGCCCCGGTGGCGTAGTGGTTGTGCACGGGACTGCGGCCCACTGGGATGGAGGTTCAGTTCCAGCAGTGGGGCTGGGCCTCCTACTCCCACCACCGGAGAGCAGTGATGCCCAAACAAACAAACAAACAAACAAACAAACAAAAAACACTATTAATGCTTTAAAAATTACATGAAAAATATGAAGGATAAAATGAACTATATGCTTCATTCTCCATGTGTAACATATTATAAAATGATTTTAAAGTGCATTCAAACAAGGCAAAACAAATAAATTAATCCTCTCAACACATTGAAATACTAAGAACTATCACTAAGTTTTTATCATAACTGACATTGATTATGAGTTCGGCTGCAAGGCTCACAGTTAAAGAACATGAGTCACTCCAGAAAAGAAAGACTGGGCTTTTCACTCCCTTAAAATGTAAGGGCAATTCTCTCCTGTCCTCTAGGGCTGCTATGAGTCAAAAGGGACTCGGAGACAGTGGGTTGAGTCTATTAGAAGAGCGTGCATAAATCTATATATTTGTGGAATCAGTATTAAAAGTAGCTCTGACAATGTTCAAACAGTACATATTTAACTAAATAGTTTTTCCTTATATCAAAATCAAAAGCTAATTTATAGTATATGGAATTTGTATCTTTTATGTTCTATGAGGGTATGCAAAATGATCACAAGATAATACAAACTACTTGAAAACATCGAAATGTGAAGAAGCTACTGTTTCTCAATCTATCCTCCATTAGGATTTATTCACCTCTGTATTTCCCTCCCACTCTTCGCCCCCCAAATTCTATGCTCTCAACTGACACACATCAAAATGGTGGTTTTGGCTTCACAACCATGACTTCAAACCATGTTTCGTTGATATGTTCTTTGAGTTTGGGAACAAAAAGAAAGCCAGATGGGGCAGGATTAGGGCTACAGGATAGATAGGGTAAGGTTACTCTATTCTTGCAGAAAAGCCCTTGTTTCCCTCAAAGAATGACTCACTACATTGGCAGGATAAATCAATATCAATAAGTACATAAACAAAATACCCTTCCTGGCTGTTTCTCACCAATGCAGTTTTTAACTTCCTTAAAATTTCTTCATGAGCCTCATGATCATCCTTATGCCTTTTAATAAAATCTTTCAGAATTAGGCCTTTGGAATCCCAAACCACAGTTACCATTACCTTCTGAACTGAACCCTCTTCCATGAATATAACTGGCCAACCACATCCCTTTTAAAGCTGCTGCTTTATCTCTAATTCTCTCAGGAGACAGCCTAACATGACTATGATGCAAGTGTATCGCTTAGAGGACTTGCTTACAGCCCTCGATTGATAGCAGTCACATTTGAACACATTTCATTTGGGATAAAACCTTACATGGATGGACTAGAAGCCTGGTAGCAGTACATTTGGACTCATCCTCAGACAAATGTTTTCTTAAATCTCACAAATAGCCTATTGCCATCTAAAAATTATTTCCTTTATCTTCTTAGACACACCTCACTATCATAAAGCTGATTCCAAGTCCCGGTGACCTTCAAGGACAAGGTAGACCTGCCTCTGTGGGTTTCTGAGATGAACTCTTTGAAATAGCAGAAAGCCCTTTTCGGCAGAGGAGCTGTTGGTTTTGAACTGCAGATCTTGGGGTTAATAGCCTTACTGCGTAACTACAAAACCACCGTGGCTCCTACTATCACAGATGAGGCAAGCTTTTCCCTAATTGTGCAAAATGCAATGTTTCTGAAACATTAAGAAGACAACCCTCTTTAAATTGACAACGATAGGTTGTGCCATGATGACCTACTTTTTGATGATAGGGGAATTTAATGTAATGGCCCCTCAACTACATGATGCAATTGGTAGTATTCATCAAAATTATATCAGGTCCTCAGAAACAAAATAGAACACTGGGATAAGCTCTCTTAACTTCTAGAATTACCATTTGTATCATATTTCTTCTCTAGTAAGAAGTCATTTTGAAACCCTGCATAAGAATGCTGTTTATTCTCTTGCTTCAATAACATGATAGATGCCCTTAATTAGAAATTCTAATGAATGTACTTTTCACTACTGCCTATTAATTATTCAGACATATAGATACATCATAGCTGAACTTTACATACCAAAATATGTAGTCAGAATATTCTAATATCACTTTAGTACCTTGACCTATGTGTGGGTAGTCATATAGGAGATAATTTATTCAATTTATGTACATTAATTACAAATCCCAAAATTAACTATAGCACATATACCAACATGCATACACCCTTGCATACTTATGTGTATTCAAACTAAAACAAAATTCACTGTCATTGAGTTAATGTACACGTTATACTCTTCATAAAGGGTGTACATTTGCTTGTATGCATTATCTGATTTGATGAGTTGAAAATCCTTTGTTGTTGAGTTTATGGATATTATTTATGTTACAGGAAACTTACCTGAGAGAGATTCTTAAGCTTTTAGTTGTTGTTGTGTTTTCACTTTATTATTAGTACTCTCCAAATTCAAGATACTCTTATAAACATGGTCTTTCTCAAACAAAATATAGTAAAAAGGTTAGTATGTAGGAAACAGTAATGTAATGGCTAATAAATGGTCTCCCTGAATCATACTGATTAAATTTAAAAACTATTTTCACTGCTAAATAGTTGCATGATCTAATGGGATTACTTTAATACTCGGGTGTGTATATTTCAATATGTAAATATGGAATAATAGTGTCAACTTGCTATAGCATTGTATGGTTAAATTAGAAAACACTTTTCAAACCCTGGAAGATAACAAGCAATCAGAATGGCAGTTAGTGAGCTGGGGAAGTCATGCACTCTTGTGTCAATTTCAATTTTGGGAGTGTAGGGGTGGAGTCTAGCCTGCGAATCTGTCAATTGGCTAGATTGCCAATGAGACAGACCTCTGTGTGGGCATGGCCTTCTCCTGAGAATTCTGGGAAATCTTGTGGTATTTCCCTTGAAGATGAGAGACTCACTGGCTCAGTTTCTTGGAGATACTCTACTGACAAGACACAAGACTCACTCCCTGGGAGACATTGCAGCTGACGAGACAAATGGCAGTGCTGAGGTGCTTCTACCACCACTGGATACACAAGACTCTGTCCCCACTGGCCTGTGATTATCCTAGTGCTGTTGCATGTGCTTTGTGAGTCTGAAAAGAACTTCAGGATTTGTATCGGACATATGAGCTAATGTTGGACTTAGGGACTTGGACTGGACTGGGATGCTTCTTCAATGTTCCATTCCTGTTGTATATAAACCTTTCTCTTATAAACATGTGTGTGTTTATGAATTTGTGTCTCTAGTCTACCAGGACTAACACATGAGTCTAGTGAATATCATTTGGGTGATTATGACCCTGTATTTCTGTTGGATGCATTCCCTAGAAACCAAACATTTATATCGAACATTCTACGAACATCTCCACTTGAGAATAGTGTAATGTGTCAGATATGTTGTGGGTATGTGTTGTCAACTTGGTTCTGAGACATAGCATCCAGTAAGAACAACACCGGACAAATGAAGGAAACCTGCCTGGTTCTGTGCCATTCTCACAATTGCTATGTTTGAACCCATTGTGGCAGCAATTGTGTCACTCCATCTCATGAAGTATCTTCCCCTTTTTTCACGGACCCTTTACTTTATACAGTACAGTGTCCTTCTCCAGGCACTGGTCTCTGCTGATAACATTTTCAAAATAGGAGAGACAAAGTTTCACCATTGTTGTTTCAGAGGGACTTACTTTCTCTACATCTTCCAGGACAAATTTGTTTATTCTTCTGGAAATCTATGGTATTTTAAATACTCTTTGTCAACATCATAATTCAAGGACACCAATTCTTCCATGGTCTTCCTTATTTATGTATTGTCCAAGCTTTAAGAGCATGAGGAGTTTGAAAATACTATGGCTTGGATCAGATGTGTCTTAGACTTCAAGGTGACATCGGTTCTATAACCCTTTAAAGAGTGCTTGTAACAGAAGATCTTCCTGGTAGAGGGCAGCACTAATAGACACATGCTGGGCTGCTTGTCATTGCTAATGGCCAGCCTGCTGGCTGCCAACAAATAGCTGTTCTATGGGAGGGGAAGGAGGCCCCAATAGATATCAAGATCTTCAAAACCCCTATATAATAGCACTAAGAGTTGGGCTCTATTTGATGGCTATGGGTGTCAACTAAAAGTAGGCCAAAAAGTATTTTGCATACACACTTCCAACTATTTTCTTTCCTTGATTTTTTTCCAGATTTCTCAGGCCTAGAAATTATGTCTGATTACTCTGTTTTCTTAGTGTTATCCCTGTAATGCCAGCATTGAGTCCAACTGGCCCAACTATCAAAAAGGATAAAAACATATCTATAAACACCACTTCCATCACCACCACCTACATTCAGACACCAACATGCAACGTGATGGTAAGCAAAGAGAATGCGGAATTTCTCCACAGTGCTACTTCACTGGGATTCACAATCAATGCTCACAGAAGCAGCACTCAAGAAATTAGACCCTGGATTGTATTGATCAAACATGCTGATACTTATATGTCCAGTCCAAGTTTGCACAAAATTCTTTAAAGTGTTTAGTGTAAATATTCATTTTGAAGACTAAGGTACTCTGATCCAAGACTTGTGACAATTGGACAATATATAAAAATTACAGTTTAATGTTGTATTGGGTACAATGCAAAGAATGACATAAGAAGAAATATTTAAAATTTCATTTTAAAATTGAACTGCAGGCTAAGAATCAGCAGATCTTAATTTCATATTTTTAAAAGTGTTATAGGTGATTAAGAACTCGATTGAAAGACAGAGATTATGATACTATTCTTGACTTTGCCATTACCTGCTTTTGGGAATTCTGACACACTTCTTAATTACCCCAGAGCCTCAATTCCCATACATGGAAACTAAGGAAGTGGACTGGCTCATCTCCAAGCCTTTTGGCTATCAATTATCATTTTAAAGCAAAATCTAACATAAAATCTTTTTGTACAATTGTTCTCTTTGAAAATCTCCCCATATTGCATACTGAATTCAAGTGGCAATGTCTCCTTACTGCGATTTTCCAGACTTACTGTTTCTTAAATCTGAATTAAGTCCCCTAAAAGTAAGTGGCCAGACATCCCACTTTTTAACAATTTAACAACCCACAGCATTTTAAAATTAAAATAAATATATTACAATACTATTTTTGCATTCTATGAAAATTTTTGTTGCTCCATATAGACCAAATTTTTAATCATGAACCCCCGGTCAATGGTCTCCCGCTTAAAATCTGGTCAATTTACCTAAAAGCTAAGTGGCAGATATTAATGGGTGTCTGGTTTTGAATTTACTATTGAATGATGAAGATAACCTTAAATTAAAAAAAAACAGCATATATTTTTGAAACAATTGGAAAATTTACTTTTATAGCTCAATAGTTACAAGACTTGCCCACCTAAACATCACATTTGCAAGAGCCAATTAAAGACTATCAAATCCCCCTATTGATTTTGTGTAAAGAATGATACATCTCCTCATACTTAAGTTAAAAGAAGTTAGATGTGACCTTCTAATATATTTTTCTGTGTGTCTAAAACAAAAGATACTTTGATAATGGGAGACAAAAATGAAAAAAAAAGCTAAAGTACAAAGGATTTGGCAGATGATAAAACTTTGAAAAGTACAAAGTTTATGTTTATGCAGATTTTGAATCTGTGAATGGAATTCATTAAAGGCAGGAAGAGAGTATATAGAAAGCCAATGGATACATGTCATCTAGATAATAACTGTACTGAAATGGGCTTGGGGGAGGGAGGGTCAAGCAAATGTAGCTGAAGCAGTATTTTAAGCAATTCAAACGGAATGAAAGCCATAAAATGCCTCAGTGGGTGATTACATGTGACTGCCATTTATCACATCACACTAAACACCACAGCGCCTTAAACACTTGTGCTAGTTTTCAAGGCAGAGGTCAATTTGAAAGACCATGACCAACAGAGCAAAACCTTCTGGAATTTTAGCTATCAGCTAAAAATATTTGTACTTTTCTTGTTGGAAGATTTTGAAAACCAGGAAGTGACACATATATAACAATAAACTAAATATAAACAATTGTTATCTTTAAATAGAGTATCACTTGATAACCAGTTTAATTAGCATATGCATTTTATTCACATTACACCCTTATTAAAAAATATATATATTTTTAGAATGCAATAGGTGATAAGAAGAAACTACAACAAAGTAAGATGACCTCAAAGAAAGAACCCATGGGCCACCACCTTGACTCAGATTTATAGTGACGGGACATGACAGAGAAGAACTGCTCCCCAGGGTTTCTGGGTCTCTTAATTTTTTACTTCAATTCACCAACAATACTTAGGGAAGCAGCAGTCCAAAGACCAAAAGATGAGCTGCACTGGATTGATCTGCTGTGGGAGACCTCTGGTGGACTAGAGACTACTCGGTTGTCTTTCTAATTGCCTGCTTGCATGTGAAAGGTGGATATCCTCCAGGAAGACAAAAGAGGCAAAGAAGGATGGATGTGCTTGAAGAGTGGCACTGGTGAAGAACTGGAACCTACAGGGACCATTCAATGAGCAAACTGGTCTGTCTTGGATGTCCAGCCAGAGTGTGCGCTTGTCTTACATATACAGGACATGTTGCCAGAAGAGACCAGTCCCTGGGGAAAAGCAGACAACCTTGTGGGGCTCTGCTGGCTTCAAAGGGCCTCCATGACAGTTGGCAGTCCATGCTTCTTGAATATGCAGGTCGTACGGGGAACATCTGAATGCAGATCTTGCCTCTGTGGATTTCAGAGACAGTGGTTTCCGCGAGTAGAAAACCTCCTCTTTCTCCAGCACAGCAGCTGGTGATTTTGAACTGCTGACTTTGCAGCCCAATGCATCACCGCTACGCCAGCAGCGCTCCCAAACCTAGGTTAGCCTTGTTTCAATTGCCCCTAAAAGAACAAATCTAATAAAAACCCAAAACAAAAACTGCATGCTTTAGCTTTCTACCCACTTCAACCCCATTAGCTAACTATAGAGATTAATTTATGTACAAAAACCTTATACGTTTTCTTGGCAATCCCTTACCATGTATTACATTTAAAGCCTGTCATTCATTACATGGATGAGAAAATGGTAAGGGAAACCTTTGCATAGAAAGACTACTTGGGAATGGAATATCTGCTCACATGAAGGACATCAATTGCTTTAGCACACACTCCCTTTTTGGAAAGATGCATACAGTGCTGGACTTCCTCGGAGTTTCAGTCTCCTACAAGTTTCTATTTGACTCCAATCCAAATCAAACACATGGTTGCGGAGTTAAATTCTGACCTATCGGCCAGGACTGAACTGCCAGTTGTAAACTTTCTGGAAACAGAAAGCACACCTTTCTCCTGAAGCGTGGCAGAGAGTGCAAACTGCTGACCTTCTTGGTCGTAACAGAGAAGTCAACAACTTGCACCACCAAGGTTCCCCATTTGACAGGATGTATCTTTTTCATCATATCCATACATAAAATTTACATTTCTCGGTCATCACAGGCAACAACTACATACTGATACTCCAGCTATCGACCATATGCCAAGTTGTTATGTGAAGTTTGGCATTATGCAGAACTACAGCTATCAGATGCTCCTGAGAACCCAGGAGTCTTTCAAGTGGGTGGGGGGGGGGGGGGGAGAGGTCCTCAGAGCAGTTTGCTCCCTGATAGTCATCTGGTCCAACTTTGCTTGACTCCAAGCCGTGACTCCCATATGTTTGGCAGCAGCTGGGCCATCTTGTGCCATTTGAGACCTAGAGGCAGAGGAGAGTCGGCTTGTTCCACCATGAGGGAAGCTGTCTACCCCAAATACTTGTAGACTTCCTGCTTTCCATGGAAATGCCCGTCCATGTGGGACAGCCACAGGCTAGTCCCACTGGCCTCAAGTGCACAAACTGCTGGTCTGTGGTGACTTGACAGCCACAAACCTTGACAATGCCCAGCTTCTCTTTTCTCACAGTCTCAGACTGAAGTCACTGCTGTGGTCCTAACGTCACAGCCAATACCAGCAGGTAAACCGTACCAAAAGGGCGTGGCTACCAGCAGGTAAGCCTGATCAGGAGGGCTTGAGGCCTCCCAGCATATGTGCACATTAATGACCAGAGGGTGCAGTCCATTCTTTAGGAAAAATAAACATCTCTTTTGACTTCATTTGTATAAAAGCCTGGAAATGAGGAGGGATAAAGGCACTCTCTTACACAACAGACTTGGGTTCTTACCTGTCTTTAATGTGAGTTCAGTAGATTTTATTCTTTTATTGTATATAAAAGTATATACATGCATGAGAAGGTAAAATCATACCCCGAATCATGTTTAAATTTTAATTAAAATTAATATAAAACGATATATTCTCAAGTGGTTACATGAGGATTGTACTATGATATAGTTGTATTATGATATGGAGAATTACTTGGGAAAGGTTGACAATTAACTTTATTAAAGAGGACAGTGAGTGTTGACTGGCACAGGACTTGGTTTTATATGCTTTGAATCTTCCCTGTGGTGCTATTTTTTAACTAAGTGGAATCTAGACTTTCTGGAGCCAAAGAGGTTGCAATAACTCACCCAAAGCAATTGCCCTGAGGTAATCTTTGAACCTTAAATCTTTAGCCAAACAAGTCTCCTCAAGGTTAACTTTAATTCAAATGATAGCTTAATAAATGGCAACTACAATGATCGTGCTTTTTGTATAACTTGGGAATAGAATACTTAAATATTGTGCTCATTAAAAGAAATGCCCCTGGCATCCATACTTCACAACAATCTGGGATATAAAAATCTCTAAAGCGTCTTTCTTCTTTGGAACATTTTTGAGATTCTAGTTATAAATGTTGCACTCATTTTAAGATCATATACTAACTACACCAATTTGCTTATATTCAAGGTCCAGAATACAACTGACTTACAAAAGGTGTTCAAGGAAAACTCAAAACATCTTTGATTTTGGGGGAACTCTTAGCTAAGATCAGTGTCTGTATTCTGCTGTTTTTATTTCTGTATTTTCTGTTCTTATCTATTATCAATTATTATACTAGTATCCTGCTGTTTCGGCAACTGTGGCTATATAACATTTTCTAAAGTTAGGTCATGCAAGCCCACCCATTTTATTCTTCTTAAGGAGCTATTTGCCAATTCTGGGTTTCTTCCCTCTCCACATAAAGTTGGTAGTTAGTCTTTTCATATCTTTTAAAAATGATGCTGGTATTTGCATTGGGTTTGCATTGAACCTACGTAGTACCTTAGATAGAATTGACATCTTTACAATATTGAATCTACTGATCTATGAGCATGGGAAGTTTTTCCATTCTTGAAGGTCCCTTTTGGTTTCTAATAATAATGTTCTATAGTTCCTCATAGAGATAATGGTGGCAGTGATTGCACAATTATGCTTGATCTCATTGAATAATGGGTTGTTAAAATATCTGTAAGTGATCTAATTGAAGAATGGATTGTTATAATATCAGTAAGCACTCACAATAAAATGATTTTTCTTTAAAACCCAAAGAACTCAAACTCAAGCTCACTACAAATGAATGAATTCTGTTAGTGACCTTCTATCACAGACTAGAATTGCCGTTTTGAGTTTTTAAGTGTATAAATGTTTATGAGAATGGAAAGCCTCATTTTTCTCCCATGGAGTGCCTGGAAATTTGAGGCGCCCTTGCAGTTAGCAGTAAAATACCTAAGCTACTCCACCGTCAGGGTTCAGTTGCATAACTTGCTTTCGTCAGGCACATGTGAGCAGGCCTGAAGCAGATAAAGGCTTACAGTGGGACTGCCTTGTTTGTCATGTTCCCTTACACTGATTAGTGCTGGTGGAAAGAATCCCTGGGCCGCTCTTGCTGGTGTAGCCTGACCGCAGGACTGAAGTGTGTCTCTCCCACAACTGAAGTCAGCACAGACTGTCATGCTTTACATGAGTGCTGCCCACTGACCAACTGGGATCAGCCGACCCAAGTCAAAGTCAACCCACTGATAGAGAACCAAGATTACATTAGTCTTCTTTTCAGATTTTGGGTTTAGATAATTTATATTTGCCTTTATTTGGCTTGCTGTTGAACTATACCAGTAACTGACTGATAACATATTGTACAAAGGTATCTTATTTATATTTAAAAGCACTGCCATTAGCAAAGACCAACATTTAAAAGAAACAAATGCAAAGTGGGAACCTATCTGAAGCAGAAGACATATATTATTATAGTACCATATATTGTGTTTTATATCAGAAGTGGAACTCATTGCCTGCCAAGCATATGCACTAATAAGGGGATGAAGCATATGAAGAATAAAATCACATAAATCTAAAGAGCAGAGTACTATAAACAGCTACATTCCCATGAACACATCATTAACATAGCAAAAACTCTGAAGATATTTACAATAATAATGACATCATGCTGACAGGATTATATTTTGGATAAAATGCTTACTCTCAAAACCAGTGGTTCTCTACTTTCCTAATGCCACAAAACTTTAGTATAGTGTTTCATGCGGTGGTGAGCCCCCAACCATAAAATTATTTCCGTTGCTACTTCATAACTGTCATTTTGTGACTGTTATGAACCAGGCATCCCCTGTGAAAGGGTGTTTTGCCCCACAAAGGGGTCACGACCCACAGGTTGAGAAATGCTGATCTACTACAATGTATTTAGTGTTTTTATTACTATCACGAGATAAGTTTTATCTGGTTGAATTTATCTATTCCAAAGAAAATAATTCCTGAGTGATTAAATAGCTATAGGACGTTTCACTTCAGTTGGAAACTTAAATGCATAACTTTGTAGTAACAACTCTTCATTTGCAGTGCTTTAAACTGTACTCCTAGACAATGTTTATGTTATCATAAACATAAAAGGCATAGGAAGTTCAAGTGGAATTTGGCCAGATAAACATGCTTTAAACTTGGAATAAAGACAAATGTGAGATAATTTAATCGGATAAAGATAACACTAAAAAAATAGACTTACTATACCAATATTTAAATTTTCATCCAAATCTAGAAATTTAGTGGGTCACATTTTTTTAGGAAGCATTTGGTGAATGTATACTTTGGATAATGTCAAACTCTTCCCTGCACATTTACACAGGATAATATTCTTTAAAAATCATATACTGTAAAAAAAAAAAATCATATACTGTGGGCTGAGCCCCGGTGGTGTAGTGGTTGAGTGCGGAACTGCAGCCCACTGCTTGGCGATTCAAATTCAGCAGGAGCTCTGCAGGAACAAGTCTGGGCCTCCCACTCCCACCAGAGGGCAGTGATGCTCCCCCCCAAAAGTAAAAAAAAAATCATAAAATGTATTAGTCTTTTATATTTTGTTGCATACTGGTTATAAAGTAATTAAAAGTGATAACAATAGAGGTATATACATTTCTATTTATTTCATTTTAAAGATCACTCAATTTTAACTTGTTGACTAAATAGGATTCATATAACTCATAAGACTTTTGCCTAAGACAAATAATAACCCCCATGAATATTTTAGAAATTTGCTAGGTATACAGATGGTAAAAAGAATGGCAATACATGCATTATAATATTCAACATATAATGTTTAACCTTATGCCTTTATGGGTCATATTGTAAAAGAATAAATATCTTGCTGTGCTATAAAATTAAAAATTACACAGAAGAAATAATAAGTTATATATGATGAATGCATACAATCTATCCTTTCAAACAAGATTCACACAAAATATATTTAATTGAGCTGTAGTCTGTTTAGAAATTTTATCTTATTGGAAATAAATGATGCAGAAATAAAACATCTGCCTTCTGTTTTGTGGTTATCTTGATGCTATGTGTGCATTTTACTTCAATAATAATGAAACATTCACACTCATCGATGTGATGCTTTGGTTGGAGCTCCTGGTAAGTAATTTATGGGAGGAGAGAGTTTCCAGATGAGCTACTTGATAGCCATGCAGGCAATAAGTAAAAAATATGATTATAGCTGGAATGTGAGTATTTTCTAAACAACAACAACAAAAAACCCTCAAAAATGCAGAGGTTTGCATGATTAAAAAATAAATAAATAAAAACCTGCTTCTTCAATTACTTCCATGTTGCTATATTTTGACATCAGGAAAGAGTTTAAGGAAGGCAAAGGAAAAAAATATGATTTATTACCTAGAGCTAAAAGTGTCAGACATTTCTCTCAGGGGGAAGAAAAATGGGAGAGCTCCCTAGTTCTTAGAACACTACAAATTTGAAAATAACATGACATCTAGGATCTGAAAGCTTTCATATTTTTTTCTGAATTTTTGCATGACATCTACCTATTTGACTTTTAAATCATAACAATGAATATGTATTTTATGTCTTCTGACGGAAATTCCATCCCTAAAGCATGGATTTACCTGCAGATGCTGAAACCTGATATCTAAACATTGCCAATTTTCTCATACCTAACAATTTCACATTCTTTAGTAAAAGTGGTCATTCATGCTATCATAAGTCTGCATGAGAAATACCGAGAGACAGAGTCATCTGTATGCTTTACGGAAGTTAAGCTTACCTAGTCCACTGGGGCTTTCTACTTCCATAAAGAGTCATGGTCTCAAAGAGGCAGTTCTACCTTGTACTACCAGGCTGTTTTGAGTTAATATTGACATGATGGCAGTGTGTTTGCTTTGGTTTTGAAGCCCACGTTCTGAATGCTGTCTACATGTTGTTCCTGTTGACGTTAGACCAGCTCATAGAGATGCTATGCACATTAGAATGCAATGCTGTCTGGTCTCATGCCAAGCCCGTTGACACAGCCACTAGGTCAACCTATCTTTTCTTATTCTTTGTTGCTGTCCTTTTGTGCTAGTAAGCATGATGTCCTCTTCTAGGGATTGGTCTCTCCTGATACCATGTCTATAGAATGTGAAACAACTTTCCTCACTTCTAAAGACCATTCTTGCTGTACTTCTTCCCAGACAGACCTGTTTGCTCTTTTTGCTATTCATGGTACTTTCAATAACCTTTGCTTGCATTATAATTCATATGCTTCAATTCTTCTTATCTTCCTTATTTCAATCTTCCTTATGTCCAACTTTCATATGCATATGATGAGATTGAAAATATCCTGGCTTGGACCTGGCACATCTTTGTCTAAAAGAAACATTATTTTCCCACCCTTTAAAAATGTCTTCTGCAGCAGACTTATCCAAAACAGGGTCTTTCACCCATAGTATATGATCTTTCAAACATCTACTGTGCTTTTTGGACCATAAGACACACCTGACCACAAGACACAACCCAGTTTTTGGAGCAAGAAAACAAGAAAAATATATTCTGGACTAATTAGTAGCAGTATACTAAAATGTTCTAGGGTGCTATACATTCGAACCATAAGACAGAGCCTCAGTTTCCCCCCTCTTTGGGGGGAGTAATGTGTGGCTTATGACCCCCCCCAAATATGGTAATTGAATGCTTCTGTGTCAGGGATTTCAGAAACATCCAACCATTTCATTGCAAGTGAAGATAAGATAACTCTTTAAAAATCTGCACTGTGGGCAAAGTTTAGATATTTTTCTCCTATCTTGTCTAGACAGCATATTGTGACCCAAAATGCAAGTATCTCTGAAACTCAACCAAGATCCACGCTACTTCTTGTGAATACCACAGCTCAGGATTTAGCAGGATTCCTACATAGCTGATCTCCACATTTCTCATTTAATGGCAGCAGTTCTTCATAGAGAAGAGGACTAGACACCTCTATTGATTGTTCATATAAAAAGAATTCTAAGTGCCTGACTTTTCTTAGGATTATAGATAATGACTGGGAACTTATGATTGGCTCCTCTAAAGCAAGCACTTGAGCAGTGTGCACATGGAGACAAAAGCAGCGATTGAACTGCTCCTTTGTGAACATTCCAGCCAACTTGCTGCTTCTCTGAGATCTATCAGAAGCAAAAAGTCATCACTGTATCGTGTCAAGTAGATTACCTGCTTCACCTTAAAGTGACCATATTTTAAGTGGGACGCCATTGACTGGAGGAGGAGAGGGGGGTATTCTTGATTGAAAATTTGGTCTATATGGAACAACAAAAAATGTTCACAGAATGCAAAAGTAGCATTTTAATACATTTATTTTCATTTTAAATTGCCGCGGGATGTTGTTAAATTGTTAAAAAGTGGGACATCTGGTCACCTTACCTTCCAGAAAATGAGCTGTCATTTTGAAAGAGACGCAGTAATAAAAGTAGTTGGTAAGTTCACTGGCTTGCTAACAAAATTTTCTTTAAATATCATTAGACAGAACTAAAGATTATGAAACATATGTACTTTTCAGAGGGTCAAATAAGTAGTATGCAATGTATTACTTGAAGGCATGTAAGGTCGTATGGCAGGGGCCAGACGGAATCTAGGGCTACATATAGTAGCCGACTAAAATGGTGGGGAGGGAGATAGTAAAGTGTAGTAGGGGAACAGGCTACTAACCCATCCAAGGGGAGGGTATATTTTATATATCCATAGGGAAAGAGGAACAGACTTCAACCTGGTGTTCTAGGATGTGAATGCAGCATGCTAGCATGGAAATGGGAGACAGTGGAGGAGTGTGAAGGCCTGGCCCCAATTCCAACTATGTGGAAAGCCATCTCTCCTCCCAGAAGAATTTGCTTTAGAGGATAGAACTCAAGCTTCAAGTCAGGGAGAGGGACATGTCTGATCAGAGCGCATGGGAGTAGATGAAGGAGGAGGAAGAGAGAGTGGAACGCACTCTGGCCCACCCAGCCTGGAGGACAATCTCCCCCGTGCACAGAGTGGACCATATGGCTGGCCCCACTATGAGACATGACACCCTGGCTGACCCATAGTCAACCCCTGGTGGACAACACTAGTGGCACAGAATCAGGATTGGCCCGATCTGGCTCACCACACTGAGGCAATACACATGGAAAAAGCACACTAGGCTGTGTGATTAAGATTTGAAGGGATCAGGTATCAGACATCAAAAAATAAAAAAATCATATCATTGCAAATGAGGGGGAGGACAGAGTGGGAATCCAAAGCCCATCTGTAGGCAATGGGGCCGCTCCTTACAGAAACATTGTGGGGAGGAGACACGTGTAGCAATGATGAAACACAATTTTCTTCTAGTTCTTAAATGCTCCCCACCCCCCCACCACCATCATGATCTCAATTCTACCTTACAAATCAGGCTAGACCACAGGATGTACACTGGTACAGACAGGAACCAGAAACACAGGGAATCCAAGACAAAGCATCCCTTTTGGACCAATGGTGAGAGTGGTGATACCGGAGGGTGGAGGAAAGGTAGTGTAGAAAGAGGGAACCGATTAAGGATCTACATATAACCTCCTCCCGTGGTACAGACAACAGGAAAGTAGGTGAAGGGAGACTTTGGACAGTGCAAAATGTGAAAAATAAATACTGCTTTATAAAGTATCAAGGGTTCATGAGGGAGGGAGAAACAGGCAGGGAGGGGACAATGTAGAACTGATACCACGGGCTTAAGGAGAAAGCAAATGTTTTAAGAATGATTTGTACAATTAAAAAATATACAAATCCAGGTTGTACATACATATAAAATGTTTTATTGTGACCTTCACGGACTTGTTTTAATTTTCTTCAGCATTAACCTAGAAGTATACGTGAACAAAGGATAGTCTATTCAGTCAGTCTCTGGCCTCGTAGGGCTGGTGATAATGAGATTCTCATTTTTCCTCCTACAGACATAGTCTAATTGATTCCTGTTGATTCCATCAACCAGGTTTACATGAACAGTCAGAATTTTTGTTTTGAAATGAGGAAGCCATTGGTCTTTTCAAAATTCTATCATTTGAGCACCAGCTTCCTTTCTGTCACCAAGGGTCATGCTTTCCAACAAGTGATCCTTTCTCTTTATTTCCAATTTTTTATATTCATGTCACCAGTGTAGCTTGATTGCCTGCTTGATCAATTCCAGACTGAAGAATTTGGTAGAATTCTCCATCACGATCTCTAATGCATATTTGTACCAAGTGGGTTTCCTCATAGTATTCATGCTATCTTATTGATATATTTGAATCATAGTCCCGAGAGAATTATTGAACTTCTCTGAATCTTGGATGCATCGTATTGCAAAAGCAAACAAAAACACATGCAAATTCTTGAGTATTTAAGATAATGAAAATTATCTGAAAAATTATATATATAAATGTTTTAATATCTTAAAAATTAATATCTTGTTTGATATGGAATTCTGTAAAGTTGAATAGCATTTTTGACCAATACAGTCACACTTAGATATGGTCATTTTTTAATTCTTAAAACACTGTGTGATGCTAATCATCACTGTACAAGGATTTTTCTCTTCAGTTTGGTGGAGTATAAAGGTGTGGAGCAGGTAGTTCCTGGAAAGATGTGTTGCTCGAGTACAGGTGATCATCATCACAAAGTGTTTTCACAGCATTTGCGGTCACCTTAATAGCCACAAGAGAAACATTCGCACATAATTTGACCTTTGCAGTTCCATCTCGTGTTGTCTAAGGTCAACTGTACATTTAAAGAAATCACTGACAGTCGCAGGACCATGACTACCAGATTAATACATATAATACTAAAGCAGGGAGGGAATAAGTAAGTGGTAGTCCAGGCCTACCATACATGGGGCGCTCTCAAGGCAACATATCGAACCAAAGTAAACTGATTATCAATTCTATACCCTTGGAATAACTGCTACCTGCTTCTTCTCAGTTTATGGTGTTTCAACCTTAACTCCAAAGGCTACAGGTAAGTTTGTGGTACAGTTCAGGGTCACACATCAAGTCCTGGTGTGCACCTCAGAAGAACAGCCCAGAGTCTCAGCAAGCCATAGCACATGGCCTGGGTCATCAAGGGATGGATAGAAACTACGTCAAAATTGTCCACTGCGGAACATAGCACCAGGCTTGTTTTCTCCTTGGGTCCTATATACATGTTGTTAAGTATATTCCCTCCCTCCACTGCCCCCCAATGAAGGGTTTCTCCTTCCCATTTTATACCAGTAAAAATGGACTGGCCTTCTCAGATATAAGCTTCTCTTATCACCAACCTCCATTGCTTGTGTAAGTAGTATCTAGTCACTTAAGAGTTTAATCTGTACAAGTTCATAATGAATGCATTGAGGTTAATAGCCAGACTATAATTGTCCAATTTAGTTTTCTCAACTGTTTTAGATTCTATAATATTGGCTACATTAATGAAGTTATCAAATTATTGTATTTCCCAGGGAAATGATTCATAATATTCTCTAATATAAAATGAAAGTGATGTATCTAAGGTGAACTATAGGCAAACTATTTGCTGCCTGGTTATTATAAAGAATAACACCTGGGTCTTAAAGGTTGACTCCAAACAGCTATCTAAGTGAGGATTCAACTAAATTTACTAAGTTGGAAGAAGCAAAGCAGTCTGTGTGATTCAAGGATTATAAATAATATAATTCAAATCTGAAGGTGAGAATAGTATCAGAGCTTAAATTGTGAACACTTTATGTGTAAAATACTATGGGCAAGAGTATGGGCAAGATACATGTGCAGGATCCATATACAGATTAAGTCTCCTGTGAATGCCCATTGACCATAGTGGAGGGGCATGACTAGCATCATTATGAGAGAGAGAGAGACCTGGAAACACTCAACCATGAGTACAGTGTGGTCGCCTGGAAGGATGCAAGAAAAGAGAACTATAGAGCTGGATGCAACCAGAGTCAGATGGACTCCATCCCTAGTAGTGGGCATGGCAGAGAACAGAGTGGGGGAGGGGCCAGCATCCCCCACACACAGGGACAAAGACAAGAAGGGAGGAAGAGGTAGAGAGCTGGTCCAAGCTCCACGCTGACACATGATGCTCAGAAGAATACGTCCCTCTAGAAACACATTGCGGCACAGAAAGGACTGGGCAAATGATTCCTGGGGGCACGAGAGAGAAGAGAAGAAGGGGGTGGGGACAAACACATGGACGGGGATGGGGAGCAACAAGTGGTCAGGAATCAATGGAAAGCAGGGTATGGGAGGTCTGGTCAGGATTGAGCAAGGACAATGAATCTGTGAGAAAACAATGAAACGCCAATGAAGGTGGAACATGATGGTGGGACAGGAAGGAGATGGAAGGAAAGAGCTAGAAGGCAAAGGGCACTTACAGAGGTCTAAACATAGGTATGTCCATACATAGATACAACTATCTATTATAAGGTGGGAATAAATTTAAGAACATATCTATAGGCCAAATATTATAGTAGCAAGTGGACCTTGGGCCCTCACCCTGGTGCTCCCTCAATGCAAGAACACTTTGTTCTGTGAATCTGGCATTTCTCGAGGCTCAATGGCCAACACAATCACTGAAGTAAAATGGGTGCACAAACAAATGTGGTGAAGAAAGCTGATAGTGCCCAGCCATCAAAGGATATATCTGGTGTCTTGAAAGCCTGAAGATAAACAGTAGACCATTTACCTGAGAAGAGATCACAGTCACACAGAAGAAGCACAATAGCCAGCGTGGCCACATGCTGGTGAAAGTGGTGAAAGGTCTAGGCAATAGACATCAAATGGGGGGAAAAAACAAAACAAACATATATCACTGTTTTCACCCCCCCCCCCACAAGGTACCCATTGAGGACATGTAGGAGCATGAGCAAGGGTGGTAAAGAAAGCAGATGGGCCCAGCTATCAAAAGATATAGCATACGGGGTCTTAAAGGCTTGAGCATAAACAAGCAGCCATCTTGCTCAGGAGCAACAAA
>PVJH01004602.1:0-123261 GCA_004026705.1 Nesogale talazaci
TCCGATCACCACGCTGTACCAAAGCAGGACACCGGGTAAAGGCAGGAAGGGAGGAGGGCCAGGGGAAGGAAAATGGCGCGAAGTTGATAGGGCTGAATCCCAGGCCCTCCGCGTTCCGGGACTGTCCGATCACCACTCTGTACCAAAGCAGGGCACAGGGTAAAGGCAGGAAGGGAGGAGGGCCAGGGAGAGGGAAATGGTGCAAAGTTGATAGGGCTGAATTCCAGGCCCTACGTATTCAGGGACAGTCTGATCACCACGCTGTACCAAAGCTGGACACAGAGTAAAAAGCAGGGAGGGAAAAGATCCAGGGGGAGGGAAATGGCGCGAAGCTGACCGGCCGAATTCCAGGCCCTCCGCGTTCCGGGACTGTCCGATCACCACGCTGTACCAAAGCAGGGCGCAGGGTAAAGGCAGGAAGGGAGGAGGGCCAGGGGGAGGGAAATGGCACGAAGTTGATAGGGCTGAATCCCAGACTCTACGCGTTCAGGGACTGTCCGATCACCCGTTCAACACAGGCCTGCTATACTAGAGCGCCCGCAGAGGAAAAGGGAGAGAGGAAAGTTAAGGGTAAAGTAGGATGGCGCGCAGTCCCTCCGAACCGCGCGGGCCGAAAAGGCACCACCGGTTCGAGTACGATCCGAGCCGATTGCCCGCCACACAGGGCGGCGCATGCTCTCCCACAGGGAGAAACAGGCCCCTATCCCTTCCCACGCTCCACAGGGGCAGCTCCCGGCAAGGTGGAGAGCCCAGCTACCTGGCCTTCCCCAGGACCCAGGCCGGGGCAGGGTGCGGCGCAGGGAGATGGCAGCTCCTTCTGAATGGGATCTCAGTAATGGCGGGAGCCGGGCCCGCCAACCAGGCAGGAAGCAAGTCTGGCCGCGTGGGTGCTGGAGGCGGCCCCGGCCCCGGTGCTGGGTGCCCCAGCCCAGCCAGTCAAACTATCACTGTTTGGGGTCTGGATGGTTGCAGGTAGGGAGCCGAGCGCAGCCGCTGCTTGCCCCTGCACGGAGGGACCGTGGGAGACGAGCGGCTCCTCCACGTGGGAGTGGTGAGTGGGCCTCTGCTATGTCGTAATTGGAAATTGTCCTAGTACGCTCCACAGCCTGGCTGTCCTGTTCCTGGGCTGCGGTCAGGCGAGACGGTGGACTGGGGGAGTCACAGTCCGATGGGAGCGACACTAAGGTCTCGCCGCCGGCGGGAAATCTCCGAGATAGAGACTTAGCTCCCTGAGCTCAAGAAAAAAGTGGAGTGGGGCAGGCTCCCCTCCTGGGTTAGGAGGCCCACTTGTAGGGACCTTTCCACTCACCAGAGCTCTTCCCCTTGACCCCCCAGACACCAAACTCACCAGAGCTCCAGGTACGGGCTGCTTACCTCGGCGCCATCTTGACCCGGAATCCAGAGTTATGATTCCTAATACATTGGTAGACAGATCAGGAGTTTTAAGTCTGAGAAGTGTGAAAGTCTCACCTCAGCGTTTTGACCTCAGCCATTCCTCTTATCATATTTGCATCAGTCAAATATGGACTTCGTTCAGTCTCTGCGTACATGCTAATTCCTCACAGACATTTCTTGACCACTTTATCTAACTCACATTCTCCCTTTCTTTAGGTGTTTTTACATCACATATAACTATCTAACATTCCATAAATATTTTCTTGTGCCTATGACTTATGTATATGTCAGCTCCAAAAGACAGACACTGTCTTTCATTTATATTTTTATTCCTCATGCCTAAGACAGTGCCTGGCATGTGGTGGACCCTCAATGGATAGTTGCACAATAAGCTAAATTTTCTCCAACTGTAGCTTCAGAGAAAAAATATAGCACTGTTTCTTGAAGCAAAAGACATATTGTGAAACATCATAAATTCTGTTACAAATCATATTTCCATGTAAAAATTCAATCTTCTTAGAATAATTTATATTGTGAAAGAGGTAGTATTTTACATTTTATATCAGCATTTTTATTCAAGTTTTATTCAAGGGAAACTAGTTATCAAACTCCTCAATTGTTTCCCCTACCCCAGCCCCTTGGAATTTGTTCTCCCACTGTCTTCTCCTTCACCCAAGTAACTAAGTGTCAAGCCTCCAGGTCAGGGATCTGCAAACTGCACTCAAGACCCATATTCTGCTCTTTCAGTGCATACATGTGGCTACAAAATAAAACTGACCTTTTTAAAGATATTATTCAGATAATAGTAATTAAATTAGTGTATAAAATATATTTATGACTCCTGAACAAGTTTGTAATTGCTATGAGGGTCAGGATAAGCTCTTCCATCTCAAAAGTTTGGTGACCCCTACTGTCACCTTTGTCATCCTCCTCTAAGTAACCTCCAAAGTCAGTTCTCTTTGATATTAACATTTGTATCTTGTTTTCTTTCTCTTTAATAGTGGCCTCATGCAATTCTTTTCCTTTTGTGATGGACTAATGTCACTCAGCGTAATGTTCTTCAGGACCTTCCATGCCATGAATTGTGTTTTAGAGATGCATACCATTCCATTGTGTGAGTGCACCAAAGTTTGTTTAACCATTCTTCTACTGATGGACAGTTGTTTCCATCTTCTTGCTATTGTGAACAGGGCTGCAGTGAACGTGAATGTACATATGTCTGTTTGTGCTAGAACTCTTACTTTAGAGATTAAACTCAGCAGACAGATTACTAGGTCATAAGGAATTTTTGTTCCTTTGCGATAAGCTCATATTGCATTTCTACAGTAGTTGAACATATTTACAGTCCCACCAATAGTGTGTGAGCCTTCCAATTGCACATCTGCTCTAGCATTTAAGATAATCTTTATTATAAAAAAAAACGTAGGTGTCACAGCAAGGGAAAAGTGATATCTCATAGTTGTTTTAATTTGCATCTCAAGATGGCTAATGATCATGAGTACATGTTTGTATATTCATGCATATCTTTGTCTGTTCATGTGTTTTGCCCATTTTTCATGGAGCTATTCATTTTATTCTTCGGCCCTGGTTTGTTGCATCATTGTCAAATAAATTTTCCAATTCTGTGAGTTTTCTTTTTGCCCTTTTGATAAGGTCTTTTGCACAGGTCTTTTGGTGTAGCACAGGTTGTTTTTCTGAAAGTGGCCTGGGTACTCTAGTGGTTAAGGACACAGCTGGCAATCCAATGTTAAGCGATTCCACCCCACTAGCCACTCCACAGCAGAAGGATGTGGCCATTTGCTTCTGTAAGGATTGTGGGGCCATTCTGCTACCATACAGGGTCACTGCAGCAATTTGGAAATCAACCAACCATAGGTGCAGCAGTACATTGGCAGAGGGCTTCCAGAGGTTCAAACTGGATTCAGAAGAGAATGTGAAACAAGGAATATCATTGCTGATGTCAGATGGATTGGAGCTGATAGTAGAAAATACCTGAAAGATGTTTACTGGTATTTTATTGACTATGCCAAAGCATTTAACTGTGTGAATCATAGCAAACTATGGATAACATTGAGGACAATGGGAATTATAAAACACTTCAATGTGCTCATGCAGAATTTAAACCAAGAGGTAGTTGTGTGAATAGACAAAGGAATACCACATGGTTTAAAATCTTTTTTGTGTGTGGAATCATTGCCCTGGTGGGATTAGGAAGCCCAGCCTTGCTCCTGGAGAAATGTTGCTAGATTTGAAATGTCAACCCTGTGGACCACAGTCCCGCACACAACCACTAGGTCACCAGGGCTCAGCCCTATGGTTTAAAATCAAGAATATGTGTTTCAGAGTTCTATCCTTCTACCATACTTATTCAGTCTCTATGCTGAGTAAATCAGAGAAGCTGGCTTTTATGAAGAGAAATGTGACATCAGGATTAGAAGAAGACTTTCTAACCTGCATTATGAAGATGACACAAATTTGCTGAAATGAGGAAGAGTTGAAGCACTTGCTGATGAAGATCAAAATCTTCAATGTGGATTACATTCCAACTCGATGTAGAAAAGACCAAGATCCTCACAACTGAACCAATAGGTAAAACCATGACAAATGTAGAAAATATTGTGGCCGTCTAGGGTTTTTGTCTTACTTGGATCTGCAATCAATACCCATGGAAGCAGCAGTCGAGAGATCAAATGATGTATTATCTATTACATAAATCTGCTGCAAAAGACCATTTTAGAGTATTGAAAAGCAAGGGTATTACTTTGAGAACTAAGGTGCTCCTCGTCCAAACCCAAGTACCATTTATACTCGAGCATAAGCTAACCCAAATATCAGCTGAGGCACCTAATTTTACCACAAAAAAATTGCATTTTAAATGTGCTAGGAGCCCTGGTGGTATAGTGATTATGAACTGGGCTGCCATTGAAAAATGTGCTGAAAAACTCAGCTTATGCACAAGAATATAAGGTATTTTCAACTGTCATATGCATATAAGAGTTGAACATTGAATAAAGAAGAATCAATGCATTTGAATTGTGATACTGAAAAAGAATATTGAGGTATACTAGTCTGCATAGACTAGAGAAAAATCCAGAAACACTCACATGTGTATAAGAAATAGCTTTATTTTTTGTGTTGTTTTAATCATTTTATTGAGGCTAATTCATCTCTTATGACAATCCATACATACGTGTAAGCACATTTGTACATTTGTTGCAGTCATCAATTTCTAAACATTTTCTTTCTACATGAATCCTTGCTATCAGTTTCTCAGTTTTTTACCCTCCCTCCCTCATAAACCCTTGATAATTTAGAATTTATTATTATTTTTTCATATCTTACATTGACTGATTTCTTCCTTCACCCACTATTCTGTTGTCCATCCCGCAGGGAGGAGGTTGTACATGTGATCAATTCCCCCATTCTCCCCCCACCTTTTCTTTCCATCCTGGTACCACTACTCTCATTGTTGACCCAGAGGGGTTTATCTGTCCTGGATTCCCTGTGTTTCTAGCTTTTATCTGTACCCATGTATATGCTCTGGTCTAGCCAGATTTGTAAAGCAGAATTAGGTTAATAATGGGGAGGGAGCATTAAAGAACTAAAGGAAAATTGTATGCTTCATCAGTGTTATACTGCACCCTGACTGGCTCATCTCCTTCAGGCAACCCTTCTTTAAGAGGATGTCCAGTTGCCTAAACATGGGCTTTGGGTCCCTAGTCCACACTCCCCCCTCATCCACAATTATATGATTTTTTTTTTTTTGTTCTTTGATGCCTGATACCTGATCTTATCTACACCTCATGATCATGCAGTCTGGTATGCTTCTTCCATGTGGGTTTTGTTGCTTCTCAGCAAGATGGCCGCTTGTTTATCCTCAATACTTTAAGATCCCAAAGACTATTTGTTTGGTAGCCAGGCACCATCAGCTTTCTTCACCACATTTGCTTATGCATCCGCATTGTCTTCACCGATTGTGTCGGGAAAGTGAGCAACGTGGAATACTAGTAAAATAGAACAAAGTCTTCTGCCATTGAGGGAGTACTTGAGTAAAGGCATAATATCTATCTGCAACCTTAATACTAAACCTATAAATATATGTACATAGATCTACTTCCCCATGGCCATACATAATTGTATTTACATATGTATATGCCTGTATTTAGACCTCTACAAATGCCCTTTGCATCTTAGTTCTTTCCTCTATTTCCTTTTACTTTCCTCTTGTCCCACTTTCATGTTCAGTCTTCATTTGGGTGTCAGTAATTCCTTTTGATTACATTGACCTTGATCAAATCTTACTAGGCCTCTGATACCCTCCTCACCATTGGTTTTAGTTGAGTTGTTCTTCCCTGTGCCTGGATTTGTTAACACCCACTTCCTTTCCCACCTCCTCCTCTCTCATCCCCTCCCCCACACACACACCAGTCCAGTGGCTTTCTCCTCCATATTGTTTATCCATCCTACCTATCTTATCTAGATAGACCTTCAGAGATAACAATATGCACAAAAAAACAAGACAGAGCAAAACAAAGCAACAAAAGAAATCAAAACAACAACCACCACAAAAACCACCAACCAAAAAAAAAAGCCTATAAACATTTAGGAGTGTTTTCTGGTCAAGTCTTATGGGTCGCCACACCCTAGCCCCAAAGTCTATTTTGGGTACTCCCTCGGGACTTCATTTCTCTGCTCCCCTTGCTCTTCTGTTGTGTGTCCTTCATGTTTCACCTCAGTGTGGTGAGAGAAGATCTGGTGCAATTCCTGCACTGTGTCTCCAGTGTCCTCGCCCATAGCACTATGGGTCAGTGAGGGATGTTGTGTCTCATAGTGTGGCCAACTCTGTGGTCCTTTCTGTGCTTTGACTCTTCTGAGTAGGGATATCATCCTCAGGGCTTTGTGGGCCAGGTTGTGCTCCACTCTCTCTTCCTCCCCCTTCATTTGCTCCTGTGTGTGTGTGTATTTTGTATGGGTGCAAATATGTCCATAAAGAGTCTCTCATTTACTGCTGAATCTCTTGAATGATCACTTTTTTCCCCTTACGGCTCACCAGTAGAATAATCTGCCTCTATTATCCCACTTACACTTCTTTGTCTAATAAATGCCATAGCTTTTAAAATAGCCATACGTGCCCAATTAGCCTTGTATGAACTAACTTAATGAGTCTAAGCTTCTTTCATCTTTCCTCATGGGTCAGTTTATTGTTATTTCCTTTTCACCTTCTACAGATCATGTTCAATGCCTCCCTCCTCACACACTTTTTAAAATTATAAATCAAAATAGATTACATATACATTTTATACCATTTATTGCTAGCTTAATCATTTATTTACATGACAAACTTTCAACTTTGATTGACATGTTAGGACTACCTTGATTAGATTTTTCCAAAAAAAAATTTAACTCTCATGACAGCAGGTGTACCCACATTACTATGCATAAAAGAGAATTTCATATTTTAGTTATAAGAAAGGTGATGCAAAGTTAAACCTCTCTATAGATGTCTAGTAATAGTAGAAATGACAGCTAACATTTATTGAGCACTTATTATGTGCCAGAAATTATTCTAACTATTTTGCAACATATTATTTAATCAAAATCAAGATAGTAGGCACAATTATTATACCCTTTTTAAAATTAAACAAAACTGAAATATAAGGTCAGTTAATTTTCTCAAAATCACACAGACATGAGGTGATGAAAAATAGATTCCGATGTGCTTTATGACATCTGAGCTCACAAATAAGAGAAAAGCATCTGTCCCTATGTCTGTGGAATCCAACTACACTCCCTAGCTGTATTCCCCCACACACAAATATTTGCAAGGATATAGAACACTCAGTATAGTTATTGGCTATCTCATAAAAATTAGAGCAGGGAAATATTATAAAATAGTAGTAAGTGAATATTTCGGGGTGCTGTCAAATTAATTGTCAATTATAGTAACTTGACAGGGCAAAATATAACCATTCCCTAAGTTTTCCCAGCTTGCAGTCTTCATAAGAATAACCCAACAGGTCTTTCCTCCAAAGAAACAGCTCCGTAAGACAAGTACTTGACCACTGTGTCACCAACCAAGAAATAAAGCAGCTGAAAATATACTGATCCCATTGGTTTAAAAAGGGTATTTAAAAGAAAACGGTGTCCACAGCCTTATATGAATGATAGATATATAAGATATATGGATGCCAATGCGTCTCTTGCTGTTGTTAAGTATCATTAAATTGGTTCCAACTCCTACAGCAGAAGGAACAAACAATAGATTATATGACACATTTTTGAGATATGATATCCTATTATGGAAACAAATATCTTGAGAATTGAAACTCTAGTCATTTAATGATAGCATACATAACTAACTAACTAGCTGCTGCTGCCCAGTGCTGTAGAGTTTATTCTAAGTCACAGCAATGCTATGCAAAACAGAATCAAACAATGCATAGGCCTGCACTATCCTCACAATTGTTATGTTTGAGCCCATTATTGTAGCCTCTGTGTCAACCCATCTCATCGAGGGCATTTCTCTTTTTGCTGCATTTCTACTTGCACGAATGCTGCCATCAACATTTTCACACTTGGTGCCAGTTCCTCTTTTCCCCCACCTTCCCCCACCCTTCCACTCTCAAGAAGCCTTGATCAATTATATGTTGTTGTTATTCCGTGTCTTACACTGTCCGTTGTTGTATCCCTTCACCCACATTTCTGCTATTGGTTCCCATGGGGTGGTGAGCAATATATCCAATCTTATGAGGGGCCCCCCTGTTCTCCCTCTCTCAGCTCCCACCCTCCACTCAGCCCCCTACCCACATGGTATCACGACTCCCACTACTGTTTCTGGGGGAGCTATCTGTTCTGAATTCCATGTGTCAAGAGCACTTATCTGTACCATTGTGTGCACTTTGTTCTGGCTGGATTTGTAAGGTAGAACTGGGTCATGGTAGTGGGGGTGGGGAGAAAGCATTCAAAAACTGAAGGAAAGATGTGTTTTGTTGATGATAGACTGCACCTTGGCTGAATTGCACCTTCCTTGTAACCCTTCTGTGCGAGGATGTCCAATTGTCTATAGATGGGCTTTGGGTCTCCACTATAACCTCTTTCTTTCACATCAATTTAACTGTTTGTTTGAGTCTTTTGCTACTTGATCCTGTTGGCACCTCATGATCACACAGGCTGGTGTGCTCCATCCATGCGGGATTATTTGCATCTTTGTTAGATAGCTGCTTGTTTAACTTCAAGCCTTTAAAATCCAAGATGCCAGGTACCATCCCCTTCATCACCATATTTACTTATGCAACAATTTGTCTTTATTGATCATGTCTGGAAGATGAGTATCAAGGAGTTTCAGGCTATTAGAACAAAATGTTCTTGAGTAGAGGTCCAAAGTTCATCAGCTAGCTTAATACTTAACATATAAAATTATATAAATTGGCCTATCTCCCTTTAATTATTAATTATAAATTAATACAATTTACATATATATGTCTATAGCAATACCTCTATCTTTTGGTAGTCCATAGCACTCTCAATATTTTTTACAAGCATAATGATTCAAATGCTTCCATTCTTCTTTGATCTGTATTCAACCAATTTTCACATGCATATGAGGCCATTGAAAATACCACAGCTTAGGTCGGGCCCACCTCAGCCCTCAAAATAGCTTCTTTGCTTTTCAGCACTTTAAAGAGATCTTGTGCAGCAGATTTACTCAATATAATCAATGCAGCTGAGCCCCGGTGGCGCAGTGGTTGTGTGTGGGACTGCGGCCCACTGGGTTGGAGGTTCAAATCCAGCAGCAAGGCTGGGCCTCCTACTCCCACCACGAAAGGGCAGTGATGCCACAAATATTATATATATATATAATATCAATGCATTCTTTGGCTATTTTACTGCTGCTTCCATAGCCATTGATTATGGATTCAAACAATATAAAACAAATCTTTGACAACTTCATTCTTTCTCAGTTTATCATGATGCTACCTATTGGTCCAGTTGTGAGGATTTTGATCTTCTTTGCATTGAATTGTAGTCCATGCTGAAGGTTCCTTGATCTTCTTATTAGCAAGAGCTTCAAGTCTTCCTCACATTCAACAGGCAAGGCTATGTTCTCTGTACTTCGCAGGTTATTAACAAGCTTTCTTCTGATCTTGATGCTGTGTTCTTCTTGATAAAATCAAGCTTTCCTGATGATTTTCTCAGCACGCAGATTGAGTAAATACAGTGATAGGGTACAACGCTGGCACACGCCTTTCCTGATGTTAAGGCATGCAATATTTTCTTGTTCGGTTTGCACGACTATAGGCCAGTGCTTCCTAAAGTGGGCGATACTGCTGCTTCTAGAGTGAAGGGGACACTAAAGCGATTTAGAGGGAGGACAAAGCAGATGCTTACTCTTGATCTTAGCAACTCTGGTGCCGTCGTGTGCCATACACTGATCAGACTGCGAACCCCAAAGTCAGCAATTTCAAACTACCAGCCACTCTTCTGGAAAAAGATGAAACTTTCTACTCCCCGAAAGATTTCCAGCCTCAGACGATCCACAGGGTTACGTCTGCTCTGTCCCACAGGGCCAATGTAAGCTAGACTGAGTCAAGTCAATGGCAGTGAGTTCTGAGCGTTTAAGATAATTTATCCTGGATTATAGGCAGTAGTACAAAAGTTTTTCATTGTCAGGAAGCATTGAGCAGGGTTTTTTTTTTCCTCAAAGGGGGGCAGTAGGTCAAATAATTTTGGGATCCTATTCTACAGATCAATATTCCTTTAGTGAAAGGCAATTTCTAAAGAGATAAAAGAAGAACCTGTCAATACAAAAATTGGAATTGTTTCAGAGGACTGTTAAATGGTTTGTAATTTCCACCACATTCTTCTCCACCATTTGAATTATTTGCTATGAACAGTGACTACCGCTTAAATAAAAACAAGTTATCATGCTAATTATTGTGAAGAGACAAAGGCTGAGAATCAAATAACTTCATCACAAAAGAACATTGTGGGAATTTCCAAATGTGCTCAGTAAGTTTTCAAAGGATATTAATATTAAACTCTTGGTTGTCTTGTTCTTGCTAGCTGCTTACATAAAAAAACTATTCTTAGCATAAAAAAGCATCATTTATAAAGTTCCTATTTTGAATAGCTTTATGGATGTCTTTTGAAAATTATAAATGTTCAGTAAAAACAATATAAACAAATGGTCCTGCCATCGGCTTTAATCCTGTAAGCATTTTAACATCCATCCCTGATCAGTGAAGACTGCTAAAGCTTTAACTTGTAGTTGATTCAAAGAGAGGAAATATTTTTGAGATTTAATTATTTGGTTAGTTTAATTCCAAACGGCTTGTCTGCAGAGTGAAGGCAAACAATTTTGGCATCAATTCAGGCTTAAGTTTGTTTATATGTTTAAAAAAAACAGTACCTGGAATGAGTTCAAATATAGATATTTGCTGTTCTCTTGTTAATTAGCGATGCTCTGGGTCTTGATTGCCAAAGATAAAGTATTTGAACCTAATTAATAATAATGCATTACACCATGACTGAAATATCACACTCTAGAATTTAAATAGGGGTCTGTATTCATTTCTCAAATTACTTGAGAGATGCAAATAATCAATTCATTCATGTACTAACTGAAATGTTTGGGGTCACCCAAAAGCTCCTTGTTCTTCGTGTTAGGTCTTGTTAGTTCTGATTCATTTTGACTCTATGTAAGCAGAAATGTGGTAATGATATAATTTCATGTCAACTTGATAATAGAGTGTAGGGGGAGAGTATGGCCTGTGACTTAGGTCACAGCCTGATGACATGTCCTTGGGTTTGTGACCTTCTCATAGGAAAGGTCGTTAGGGACCCCCTCTCCTCTGCTTCACATTCTCTTGATGTGCCATGCAGAGGCACGCTGAGAACCCAGCAAGCCCTGTGAGGCAGTCACCACCATTAGATCCACACAGCGCTGCACCCCACCCCACCACCAGCTCGTGATCTTCCTGAGTTCTGCATCCTTGCATGTGGCTGTGTGAGTCTGAAAAGGAACCTCTGGATAGTCCGAAACTTGTAGTGTTGGCCTACAGACTTTAGTTGAACTGGTCTGGGATGTTTTCTTAATAGACAATGACTTCTTGATATGAAGCGCTCTCAGTGTCTCTGGATTTGTTTGTCTAGTCCAACGATTGGCTCATGAAACACATGGGGTGCTTTGAGTGTGAGCATGCCACTCTGAAGAAACATTGAAAACATTAGAAGGTTATTATTTCAGATCATGGTCATTTCGTTTGTTTGAAAAAGCATATTAAGGCTCTTGAGTGATTTTAAAGTTTTTAGAAAGGGCAGGATTGACTCTTCGATCTCAAGCGTTTGCCAACCCCTGCTCTGGTCAGCCTGGCCTGACACAAGAAGGAAACACAGCCCACTTCGCATCATCCTCACAATTGTTACTGTGCATGAGTCCATTGTTGCAGCTACCACCAAGCTATCTCATCGAGCAGCATCCTCTCTTCTGAAAATGATACTCTACCAAGCATAATGCTCTTTTCCAGACACTGGTCCCTCTGGACAATATTTCCAAAGTACATAAGTTGAAGTCTTACCGTACTTGCTTCTACAGAGTATGTCAATTGCACTTCTTCTAAGATATTTGTCCATATTTCTGAAAACCCTTAGTAAATTCCATATTCACCACTAACACCATAATTCAAATATACCTATTCCTATTTGGTCCTCCATATTTATCATCCAGCTTTCTTTTGTAAGGGGGGGTGGACATCACTGCCCTCTGGTGGCCATGGGAGCTACCCAGCGCTGCTTCTGAGAGCTGCCGCTGGATTTGAACCACCAAACCCACAGGTCGCAGTCCCGCACTCAACCACTTACGCTACAGGGGCTCAACCCTCATTCAGCTTTCCTATGCATGCGAGGACACTGAAGATATAGTGGGGGTCAGGTGCACATTAGTGACATCATTGCTTTTGAATTTTTAAGAGATGTTTTAGAAGGGAAGCACAATGGTACCCTGGTGAGCAGCCCATACTGGAAGCTCCATGACGTTCCGTGAGTCTGATGTCCAGGAGAATGAGTGGGAAGATTCTGGTGAGTGAAAAGTTTCCCCAAGACAAACCAGAGTGCTTCCTCTGTCTGGGAGGTGACCCTCTCCCACATCTGCCTGGCTCAGGAGCCCCTGAGATCTGCAACCTGATCCCAGGGATTCCCGGGCAATTCCAGCCATGCTGCTTCTGCACACTGCAAAGGTCACCACCCATCTATTGTCCCCCTGTCCCCCAGCCTGGTCTCCATGTCAAGAACTGGTAGCCTGCCTGCTGAATCTGCCACAGCCACAACTGGATCACCACCCAGCAGCTGTCCAACTGAGGTACTGCCCTAGGGAAGCTATTCCCTTCACCCACAGGTCCCCCCTCTCAACCTGGCATGGATCCCAAGTTCTGGTCCCTCCCACCACCTGCCCAGAGTACCAGGGCCCGACCTGGAGTCCACCTGCAGTAAATTTGGTCACCTGCACCTGCAGGGGCCATTGGCACCATTGCCAAACAGCCCCCAATCCTGGCACCTGGGTCTCCCGTACCCTGCAGGGCCAGCCACTCCCTGACAACTTGACTCAGCACTGCCTTATCCTTTCCCAGCCCATAGGCTTTCTAGTAGAGAGTGCATCCTAGGTCCAGGATTGCATCCTTCCTCCACATCTACCCTTGCTCCAGAAACCAGAGTATCAGTCACCTGGTCCCTGGGGCTCACTGGCTCATGCTGGCCACACTACCTCAGACCCCAACACAACCATCACCCACAGATTGAACCCCCTTAGCCTTATCACTGCACCTGGAGCTAGTCAGCAATCATATTGGGTTCCCCACAACTGTGACTGGACTCCCACACAGCTACAATCTGTCCATGGCACTCTCCACAGTAAGCTGCTCCCTCCTTCAGAAGCTCCCTTCTCCTCAAGTGGTAGCAGGTCCCATTGCTGAGTAGGTCCCTACCACAACCCACCCATGGCCCCAGTAGTTGTGGATAAACCTTGTCTGCAATCCATCTGCAGTAATTTTAATCACCTGCAGCTCGGCACCTCTCCCAAAATTGCCTGACACTCACCCAACTCTACAGCAGCAGTACCCTCTTGTACCCTCTTCCTGCCTACACCAGCAGGAGAGGGGTTGTCACAACCTTTGCTCCACACCCCTCCCATGGCAGTGAGAACTCCACCACCACTGTCTTTTATTAGATGCCTTAAAGGAAAAGGCTGCAAAGCATGGCCTGACAGTCCAGACCAACTTGGCCAGGGGCATAAATACAGTCACCAGCCTCACTCCAGCCTCACTCATACCACAACACTCTCAACAAGAAAACAAGAAGGACAAAACAACAACAGAGCTAACAATGCTTATAGAAGAATCAGATGTGGATCTGCCACAAAAAGAAATTTTCAGCCCTCCAAGCAGTGATACAGAAGATGAGGCAAGCAAAGCAGAATAAGGACACAATGATAGAGGAGATGAAGTCCATGCACTAAAGGGAAATTCAGGAGCAACAGATGAGCTACACAAAAGATCACAGATCTCAAGAACAAAATAAAGGAGACAAAGAATAATACCAGTGATCTTGAAGACAACCAGCCAGACCTCAGCAAATAAAAAAGACAGTCAAACAAGATAATAAGTGGAAGAAAATCTGAGATCAATGACACAGTTATGAAGAAGAACAATATTTGAATAATTGGTCTACCAGAACAAGACCCAATGAGGAAGTTCACAGCTAAATTAGTAAAGAAATGTCTGGAAGCAAACTTTCCCACCTTAATGAATGAAAATCAGACATTCATGCAGGAAGCAAAGAGGCCATCAAATAAACTAAATCCCAGGAAGGACTCACAAGGAATGTAATAGCTAAATTATCCAACTTCAAGAAAAAAGATGAAATATTAAGGGCAGCAAGAGAAAGAAAGGCAGTCACATACAATGGTGCTCAGGTAAGAATATATTCAGACTCATCAGCAGAAATCATAAAGAGCAAAGAGTGGAATAACATCTTCCAAAAGCTGGGAAAAAAATAATACCTGCCCAAGAATTCTCTACCCTGCCAAATTATATATTATGATAGAAAGAAAGATAATGGTCTTCCAGGACAAGAAAAAACTCAAAGAATACACCATAAGACACCCAACCCTGTGGAAGATCCTTGAAAATTCTCTATGGTCAGAGGACCAATATCCACCAAGGACAAGCAGGAGACCACCATATAGCCCAACTACACTCAGAAGTCCATGTGCTGATAACAATTACCCAGATAACATGGTCTCAGAGGGAAAATAAGACAAGAATGAAGTGTTCCACCCAAATACAGCACATTGATCTGAAGGGAGATAGGAAAACACCCAACACAAAAAGGCACAAGATAACAGCAATTAATCCACAGATCATTGAATGTCAACCATCTCAATTCATACATTAAAAGAAAAAGGCTAAAAGGCTGGCTCATAAAAAGATAATCCATCAATCTGTTGCTTGCAAGGGACACAGATTACGCTCTCAGACAAAAATAGACTAAGAATAAAAAGTTGGCGGAAAACATACCAGACAAACAGTAACTTAAAAGAAACAGGGATTGTGATCCTAATCTTGACAAAATTGACCCCAAGATTCAAACCATAAAAAGAGACAAGAATGGAGCTATATAATGCTCAAGGGATCAGTAAACCAAGACCCAGTGAGCATAATAAATATATACATGCCTAATGAGAGACCTGAAAAACTCATCAAACTATTCAAAAGATGAAATGAGAAATCACAGATTCAACAGTTATGGTAGGTGATTTTAATACACTGCTATCAGAGGAAGATAGAACACTGGGAAAGAAACTCAGTAAGGAAGTTACAGAGCTAACCGCTATAATTAGGCAATTGAATCTGATAGACATATATAGAGCTTTCCATCCAAACGCTAAAAAAATCACAATCTTTCAAATGCCCATGGCTTATTTTCAAAAACAGACCACATGCTGGGACACAAGTCAAGTCTGAGTAAATTCAAACACATAGAGATTACTCAGACATCAGTCTCAGATTGCAATGTCATAAAGTTGGAGATTAATAAAATCACAGGCAGAAAAAACAAAGGCAAACAATTGGAGGATGAATGGCAATCTTCTGTAACATGAATGGATACTGACCCAGATTAGAGAGGAGTTTAGAAAGTTTCTAGAACTAATGAGAATGAGAATTCAATATATCATAACTAAAGGGGTACTGTGAAAGCAGTTATCAGAGGTAGCCTGAGAGCAATAAGTGCATGTATAAAACAGTAAGAAAGACTTATGACTTATTTGATATGACAAAATCGCCAGCAACTAGAACAATCAACAGAACAACCCCTCCAAGAGCAAAAGAAAAAATATAATAAAAATCAGCACAGAGTTAAACTAGTGGGAAGACCAAAGAATGATGCAAAAGATTAATGCAGCCAAAAAAAACTGGTTCTTTGAAAGGATCGACAGAATCTGCATACCGTTGACAAAGCTAACCAAGGAAAGGAAAGAGTAAACATCAATAGCCGGGATGAGGGATGAAACACAACAGACCCCAATGAGGTTAAAAAGATAAACACAAAGCACTATGAAAGCCTGTACTATAATGAATTCAACAACATGGAAGACATGGGCAAATACTTGGAAAAACTGTCCCTTCACCCTACATTATCCCTGATAGAGGTAAGGAATCTCAACAGGCCTATAGCAAAGTAAGAACTAGATATGACTTTCAAGAAATTACCACCAACAAAAAAAGCCCAGACCAGACAGCTTCACAGGAGAATACTAGCAAGCATCCAGGAAAAAGCTGACATAGATACTCCACAAATTATTCCAGAGCTCAGAAAAGGATGACAAACTCCCAAACTCATTTTATAAAACCAGTATAACTTTGATAACTAAACAGGAAAAGAATCTCATATCAATAGTGAAATACAGACAGATATCTCTAGTGAACATAGATGCAAATATCCTTAGCAAGATATTGGCCAATAGAATACAAAAGTATATTAAACTTGTCATCCACCATGATCAGGTAGGATTCATCCCAGGGCTGCAGGGATGGTTTGTCATCAAAAAAATCTATCAATGTTATACACCACATTTATAAGAAAAGTATGAGTCACATGAAAAGATCATTATACACAGAAAAAGCATTTGAGAATATCCAACACCCATTCTTTATTAAGACACTCAAGAAGATAGAACTGGAAGGAAAATTCCTCAAGTTAATACAAGCTAGCTACGAAAAACCAACAGGCAACATCATAGTCAATGGAGAAAAGACTAAATCAATCCCACTTTAAAAAGAGGCCAGACAAGAATGCCCTTGTCCCTACTTCTATTCAATATCATGCTGGAGGTCCTAGCGAACAACGTAAGACAGTGGAAGGTTATTAAAGGTATACAACTGGGAAAGGCAGGGCTGACACTTTTGCTATTTGTAGATAATATGATTCTGTACATTAAAAATCCCAAAAGTTCAACTACAGGAGTTCTGATAGCAGTAGTGGAATATGGAAAAGTGGTAGGATCAACAAACAGAAATCTATTGGTTTTTTATATATATCAGACAAGACCAAGGAAGAGGAAATCAAGAAGGCAGTACCCTTTACAATAGTCAAGAACAAATTAAAATATCTAGGGATATATTAACAAAAAAAATTTATACAAGGAAAACTACAAGACCCTACCATAGGAAACCAAAAGTAATTTCTATAAATGGGAGAATATTCCATGATCAAGGGTTGGAAGACTCAATATAGTAAAGCTGTCAATACTACCCAAGTTGCTTTATAAGTTTAATGCTATCCTGATTCAAATACCAATAACTTTCTTTAAAGAATTGGAAAAACTGACCACCAACTTCATATGGAGACAAAAGAAACTCAGACTTAGCAGAGAACTACTCAAGAAGAAAGACAAAGTCAGAAGACCCACTTTACCTGACTTTAACACCTACTACACTGTCATAGTGGTCAAAACAGTGTGATCCTGGTATAATGACAGATTCTCAGACCCGTGGAAAAGAACAGAAAACCCAGAAATGAAACCATCAGTGTATAGACAACTGATCTTCAGCAAGGGCCCCAAAAGCATCAATGGGGAGGCAGATGCTCTCTTTAACAAGTGGTGCTTGAAACAATGGATAGCCATATGTAGAAAATTGAAAGATGTTTACTTCATTCTATACACAAGAACAAAATCAAAATGGATCACAGACTTAGAACTAAAACCCCAAATTATCAGGACCATCAACAAAGGAATCTGTACAAGCCTAAGAACCTTGACCTGGGGAATATATAGGCTAACTAAAATTGGGAAGGGTAAGCCCACAGGTGAACCTGAAATCAACAAGTGGTATATACTAAGGATAAAACACCAGTGTGCATCAGAAGACTTCACCAAGAGGGCAACAAGAGAACTCACAGACTGGGAGAAGATTTTCAGCAATGACACAAAAGACAAAGAGCTTATTCCTAAAATGTACAATACGCTCCTGGGGGTAAAAAGAGGAAAACAGTTGAACCCCTGAAGAAGTGGGCAGAAGAATTGAAAAGACGTTTCTCTAGGGAGAACACCTGTATGGCCAATGAACATATGAGAAAATGCTCCAGACCATAAGCCATAAGATAAAAGCAAATTAAAACAACCATGAGATCCTATCTAACACCTTCAATGGCCAAAATCAAAGAACAAGAAAGACTTGAGGGGATGTGACTAGATAGGAACTCTCCTCCACTGTTGGTGGTTCTGTAGATATGCACAGCCTCTGTGGAAAGCAATATGGTGATATTTAAAGAAAATGAAAATTGATCTACCTTATGACCTAGCTATCCCTCTTCTGGGTATGTACCCAGAAGAAGTCACAAATAAAACATGACTAATTATCTGTGCTCCAATTTTTATTGTGATGCAATTCACAATCACAAAGAGTTGGAAACAATTTGGCATATACATAAAATGGAGTACTGTGCAACTAAAAAGCACTGATGATCACATGAAACATGTCATTTCATGGGAAGAGTTGGAGGAAATTATGCTAAGCAAAGTCAGCCAATCACAAAAGGACAAGCACAACATGAGTCCCCGGAGGTAAGTATCATCAGCACCGCAAGTATAGAAGAAAAACCACTTTTCTCACAATGTAGGGGTTGAAGTAAAAGCAGTCAGGTGCAGGTCAGACCAAACCCAAGGAGGTACATGTTAATCCAAGACAAAGAGGGGAAAGGTTGGGGGAGCAGAAGGGAGAAAAGGGGGTGGCAAAAGTGAGGTGATGGCATGGGGGTAGAAGGGCACTAATGCCCCTAGAAGAGTATTGGTTATGTCTCTCCAGATTTGGGATTGCGCATACAGACCCACCACAGCACACCAAACCATGAGGGCCATGTAACCACATAGAATAATGCATGAAAAGGTCAGGCTACAGAGCCATCCCCAATCAGAGCCACATTGATCCTCTAGCTAGCAGTATGTGCAACAGAGAACAACACTAAAACTGCAGGTTGGGGAGAGGGGCCAGCATTCCACACCCACATGGAAGCAAACCAAGAAGGAAAAGGAGAAAGGGATTGTCAGTCTAGACCCCATATTGGCACTCTAAGCCTGGAGGACAATATTCCTGCCCAGAGCTATTAGGGTACAGACAGGACTGTAGGGCTGACAGCAACTCATGATATATTGCCCCCTTACTGGAGCACACCATGACAGAGGACAATACTGGGGACACACGGTGGGGAAGTAGTGTCATCTCAACACCCCTACTCCCACCCACCCCTCTGTGGGTAAACCAAGAAGGGAATATAACAGATCAGCAACTGGAGCAAAACAAAGGCACAACGCCCCTAAAAAGTCAGAACAGACTTTAGGCTAGGAGGGCAGCTTCTGGAATTCCTCCAGGACCAGTGGGGAGATAGTCATAAAGGTCAACAGACAGACCTGGAAGTATGCATGTTTTTTCTCTTTTCCTTTTTTTGTTTTCTCAGTCTTTTTTCTTCTTTTTGTTTGGTCTATGTCAAGGTTGCTTAATATGTCTATCATGATCTACTAGTCGATCACAAATGTAGGGTGGGTAGATCGCATGTCATTAAAAAAAATAGATGCAAGCCTATCATCAATCTTGTCACTTAATTAGTATGCAGCACAGTCAATCAGATGTAATCTTAGGTGTCAAATGCATGCACAAACAACTGCACTAAATAAATGTAATAAATTTATAGATTATAAATTATAAATAATAAATCTATGAGTAATTAAAATATACATTTTGCATTTTTGGAGTTGGGAGATCATTTTAGCTTGATCATTTTATATGTAGCTCACATGCTGAAAAAGTGTGAGCACCCCGGTCTATGTCATTATTGGTTTGCCTACTTATATAAGATAGACATGGGAAGCAAGCTTGAGGAGAAAGCAACAGGAATAGTGATCCCAGAGGGACTGGGGGAAAGGTGGCAGGGGAAGGGTGCGATGAGCAAGCAATGCCATAGACAGGGGAACAGCTAGGGAATTAAAATCAACAACAGAAAGATGTAGAGATCCTGGGGGTGTTGAAGCAACAGCAATATACCTGTGAGAAAGTACTCAGAGGTGGAAGTAATATGAGTCATGAGTAGACAGTAGTATGAGTAGACAGGTATAAGCATAGGTGTATACATATGTAAATACATTAGTTCATAAAAATAGAGGTATTGGATTATGTACATATATTCATACTGCAATACACTGAGGTAGTGAATGGATTTCAGACCTCTGATCATACCCTCTCTCAATACAAGAACACTTTGTTCTAATAAACTGGTATTATGTGATGTTCACCCACCTGGCACAGTTGCTGAAGACAAAGTGGGTGCATAAGCAAATGTGGTGAAGAAAGTAGATGGTGCTGGCTATTAAAAGATATAGTATCTGGGGTCTTAAAGGATTGAAGTTAAACAAGTGGCCATCCAGCAGAGAAGCAACAAGCCCACATGGAAGAAGCACACCAGCTGGGGTGATCTTGAAGTGTCATTTCGACAGGCATCAGAAAAACCATAACAAATAAACAAACAAAAACATATTGTTGAGACCAAGGGGAGTTCTAGCAGAGACTCAAAGCCCATCTGTAGACAATGGAGCTTCTCCTCACAGAGGGGTCACAGGGAAGGGATGAGTAAACTAAGATGCAGTAAAACAACAATATCATGGTTTTTTGAGGCTTCATCACCCCCATTATTATGACTCCAGTCTTGCCTATCACTGTGGACTATACTAGACCATGTACACAGGTGTAGATAATAGATAAGAGCTAAAATACATGGAATCTATGAACAGGAATGGGAATTGAGATATCAGAAGGGGAAGGGGGCCAGAGAGGAGAGGGGGAAACAGGGAACCATTTGCAATGATCAACACATAGCACACACACCCTTCCAGGGGGGAGAAGTCAGACAGTTACTGGTGAGAGATATGAAAATAATAATAATTTATAATCTATCAAGGGACCACGAAGGTGAGGTGAGGGAGGGAGGGAGGGGGGAAGGGGAAGCTGATACCAAGGGTTCAATAGAAAGAAAATACCCAGAAAAGAATGATGACAATGTATGTATAGCTATTCCTAATAAAATTGATATATGACTTCCAATAAGAGTTGCAAGAGCCCCCAATAAAGTGACCTTTTAATAAAATTTAAAGAGAGAGAGATGTTTGGCAGCAGATTTCCCAATGTAATATGTTGTTTGATTTATGGATTCCTTTGATTTTCTTCAACAAAGTGGATTGACACAGTGACTACTCAAATATGAGCACAATTGTGAGGATGGCACAGCACTGGTCAGTGAGTGCCTTATTCTGTAGTAGTTAGGGTCACTAAGAGACAGAGATCTCTGGATGGCACCTAGCAAAAACAATAGCTTCAACTTGAGCTGCTGGTGCTCTGTTCTGCAATTGGCCCCTGGTTTTGTTCTGACTGATCATATTGAGCTTCTCCACCATCACTTTCCATACATGTAGTCAAGTTGATTCCTTTATATTCCATCCAATGAGGTCCATGTGGATAGACACCATCCATTTATATTTTATTTTTAAAAGTATTTGAAAGTCTATCACACAATCTCTTTGGGTATATCTTTTCTCTCACCACGAGTCAAAATTCATGTATTTCACATTTGATTATTCATGCTATTTTCATTTTTTTCTCATTTTGAGTACTAGTGACATAAAGTGGGTGGCTCAAAATATATAAAGTTATTCTCTAAGAAGTTAGGAGACCAGAAGTCTGAATTTAAGATGTTGGCAGGGCACGGTGGTCAAAACAGAGTGGTACTGGCATAATGACAGATACACAGACCAATGGAAAAGAACAGAAAATCCAGAAATAAAACCAATAGCATATAGACAACTGATTTTTGACAAGGGCCCCAAAAGCATCAAATGGGAGGGTGATGACCTATTTAACAAATGGTGCTGGAAACAATGGAAATCCACATGTAGAAAAATGAAACAGGATCTGTACCTCTCCCCATGCACAAGAACAAACTCAAGGTATATCACAGACCTGGAAATGAAACCACAAGCCATCAGGACCATTAGTGAAAAAATTGGGGAAAATCTAAGAACCTTGACCCAGGGAATACAAAGGCTAACTGCAATATGACAGGGTACACATGCAGAGGAACCTGAAATTGAAAAATGGGATTTACTAAAAAGAAAAAACATGTTTGCATCAAAGGACTTTACCAAGAGGGTAGCCAGGCAACCCACAGACTGGGAGAAGATTTTAGGCAACGATACAACAAACAAAGGGCTTATTACAAAAATTTTCAAAACCCTCCTTTCCTGCAAAAAGATGAATACAGATAACCCTTTGAAGAAATGGGGAAAAGAGCTGAAAAGAAGTTTCACTAGGGAGGAGATCCATATGGCCAATAAACATATGAGAAAATGCTCCTGGTCATTAGCCATCAGAGAAATGCAGATCAAAACAACCATGAGATACTATATAACACCTTTGAGGTTAGCCCAAATCAGAAAATCGGAGAGAGCAACAAATGTTGGAGGGGATGTGGCGAAATAGGAACACTTCTACATTGCGGGTGGTCGTGTAGATATGTACAGCCACTATGGAAAGCAGTCTGACGATACTTAATGAAAATGGAAGTTGAGCTACCTTATGATTCAGCTGTCCCACTACTGGGTGCATACCCAGAAGAGGCAAGAAATAAACTACAGCCAGTGATATGCATGCTGATGTTTATTGCAGCACAATTCACAATCACAAAGAGTTGGAAACTATCAAAATGTCTGTCAGTAGACGAGTGGATCAGCAAACTCTGGCACATACACACAATGGAGTACTATGCCTCACTCAAAAGCACTGATGAGCACATGAAACACATCCCTTCATGGGAAGAACTGGAGGAAATTATGCTAAGTGAAGTCAGTCAATCACAAAAGGAGAAGTACTGCATGAGCCCCATGAGGTAAATATAACCAGTATGGTGGATATAAAGTAGAAGCCTTCTATACCACAACAATTGGACCAAGATTCAGGGTAAGAGGAGGAAAGTGGACCAAACCCAGGGAGGTACATTCTGGGTGCAACACAGTAATGGGAGAAGGATGGGGGTGGAGGAATGGAGAAATAAAAGGGAGTTCAAAAGTGAAAGGATAACAGAGGGAACAGGACAGTAACCCACCCAGGGAGAGAGTACCAGTCTTATCTCCACAGAAGCTGGAGTGGGCAAGCAATTCCTACCACGAAGCACACAACCACGAGGACAGTGTGGACACATGGAAGCATGTAATAAAAAAGAGTCGCAAGAAGAGTAAGATTGACCCCATCCCTGGAAGTGGGAGTGGCAGAGAACAGGTTGGGGGAGGGGCCAGCATGCCATACCCACAGGGAGAAAGACGAGAAGGGAGGAAGAGGAAGAGAGCTGGTCCAGTCCCCATGCTGACACACGATGCTCAGAGAACTACACCCCTCTGGGGACCTAATGGGTCACAGAAAGGACTGGGCGATCAACAACAGGATGTGTCACACTGACTCCCTACTGAAGCAGACAGAGACACGGAACATTTTGGGGGTCACATGGTGGGGATGTATTGCAGACTGACACACACCCCCAAAAGGAACCAAATCAAGAAGGGAGCACTCCTGGCCAGAGAGTCAGGAGGAGAGAATGACAGTTCCGACGGTTCCTAGGGGGCACAGGAGAGGCGGGGTAGTAGGGGGTGTGGACAAGTTTATGGATGGGGCACCAACAAATGGCCAGGAATTAATGGAAAGGAGGATGTGGGAGACCTGGTAGGGATTAAGCAAAGACAATGAAAATGTGAGGAAGCACTGAAATGGCAACGAAGGTGGAGCATGATGGTGGGACAAGAGGGAGATGGAAGGAAATAGAGGAAAGAGCGAGAAGGCAAAGGGCACTAGCAGAAGTCTAAATATAGGCATGTTCATACATAAATATAATTATCTATTAAAAGGAGGGAATAAATTTAAGAACATATTTATAGGTTAAGTACTAGGGTAGCAAGTGGACCTTGGGCCCTCACCCAGGTGCTCCTTCAAAGCAAGAACACTTTGTTCTATGAATCTGGTATTCCACAATGCTCACTGGCCCCATACAATCACTGAAGCAAAATGGGTGCATAAGTAACTGTGGTGAAGAAAGCTGATGGTGTCCAGCTATCAAAGAACATAGCATCTGGGATCTTAAAAACCTGAAGATAAACAAAGGACCATTTACTTGAGAAGTGGCCGTGCCCACACAGAAGCTCAACAGCAAGTGTGGCCACAAGGTGCTGAAAGGACTAGGTAACAGGCATTAAATGGGGGGGGAGGGAGGGAACATATCACTGTGTGTGCACCTCTCCAAGGCCCCCACTGAGGACATGTGGGAGCATAAGCCAGAGTGGTGAAGAAAACGGATGGTGCCCAACTATCAAAAGATACAGCGTCTAGGGTCTTAAAGGCTTGAGCATAAACAAACAGCCATCTAGCTCAGGAACAACAAGGCCTAACATAAAAGAAGCTCACTTGCCAGTGCTATCATGAGGTGCTGAAACAAACAGGTATCAGGCATCAAAGAACAAAAATCAAAATCAATGGATCAATTGACTCCCGATATGATCTCTGAAGACAAATGGATACAGAGGCAAACAGAGTGGAAGAAACAGATGGTGCCTAGCTACCAAATGATTAAGTGTCTATAGTCTCAAAGGCTTGAAGATAAATGAGTCGCCGTTCATCACAGAAGCAGCAAAGCCCACATGGAAGAAGCACACCAGCCTGTATGATGAAGAGGGGCTGAAGGGTGCAGGTATTGAACATCAAAGAACAAGAATCACATCATTATGAATGAGGGGGAGAGCAGGGTGGGACCTAAGGCCCACTGGTGGGGGACAATTGGTCACCCCTTTACAGGGGAGTCACGGGGAGGAGACAAACCAGTCAAGGTACATTGAGGGAGTGATGATGCATACAACTTTCCCCTAGTTCCTGAAGGCTTCCTCCCCCCAACTATCATGGTTCCAATTCTACCTTACAAATCCAGATGGACTGGAGAAGGTACACTGGTAGAGAGGGGAGCTGGAGATGTAGGAACCCAGGACAGATGAGCCCCTTGGGACCAGTGGTAAGATTGGAGCTACCGGATGGGTGGAGAGAAGGTGGGATAGAGAGACAGACCCAACGGCAAGGATATACACATAATCTCCTATCTGGAGGACAGACATCAAAGGCGTGGGCTGGGGGAGAGGTTGGGCACTGTAAGATATGACAGAGCAATAATAATTTATAAAGTATTGAGGGTTGGTGGGGGAGGGAGTATATGTATTTATGTATAGTGAAAAACAATGTACAAGCTCCCAATAAAATGATTTTTAAGAAAAAAAATGATGTTGGCAGGGCAATACTTCTGTTAAAGTCTCTGGATGCAATTTTACTTGTCAACTTTGCTGGACTATTTCTTGAAGTGATTTGGCAGACATTGGACTGATTGATAGTTCTTTCACAATGTAATATAGTACAATCATGTTCTATTTTGGAGGGAATAAAGGGGAGCTGATATCAGAGTTGAGGAAGAAAGAAAATGGTTTGAAAATTATGGTGGCAGCAACTGTACAATTATGCTTGATATAGTTGAGTTGTGGCTAGTTATAATATCTGTAAAAGCTCCCAATTAAAAAAATAGTAATGCTAGTCAGAAATATTAAGGAAATGGGGGGAAAGGAACATTAGGAGTTTGTCATTAGTTCCACATAAGTGTGGGATTGTGGTCCCAAATACACCAACTAGAATCCAAATGAATATTAATTTAACATTTAAAGAGCAGGAGAATAAGGGGAGAAGTCTTTCATAAAGATTATCAAAATTCATTTTCATAGTTTCTACCAGTCTCTAAACTTTAATTTCTGAGGACATATTTCATCACATTTTCAAATTAGCCTAGATTTTATACATCTTTCTTTTCCATTAATTTTGTCTACAAGGTATATAGCTGTCCAATAGTTCATGTAAAATCAATTCACATTTGATTACAAAGTAGTGTCCTCCAAAACCTACCACACACCCAGATATCCAGGATATATAGGGATCATTGTGGGGGTTGGGGGGACAGTTTTAACAAAAATGGTTAGCTATGTCTCATGCTGAAATTATTGGAGCAAAATAAAATTATACTTCATTGTTACTAAATATGGGTGTGCATATGTAGATATGACTCTTTCTCATTGGTGCATCTAACTCATCACTCTTTTTGAGCTATCCACCTGTCCTTTAATATACTGATTCTGGGTTTGTCAACTACTGCCACCATGGGAGTCGGGAGAAACCTTCAACCTGACATCAGACCCATGGATTTGGGACTTGTAAGACAACACAACTGTGTGACCCATTTCCTTGAAATAGATCTTTCTTTTTATAAATTTATATATAGGGACTTGAAAAAGGTTATAGGGAATTTTGATTGTCTTTTCATTCCAGATCGTTGCTCCATGTATTTTTGAAGCTTCCTTTCAAGTGTGTGTGTGTGTGTGTGTGTGTGTGAATATGGTTTTACAGCTCTAGATAACTCAAACTAAAACATGAAGAACGTTTCCTTGCCTCCGCCAACTTTTAGTGGCTCCTTGTATTTCTTGGCTTGTGACATCATAACTTCAAATCTACCTCTCTCAATACATGTTATTCTTTTCTGTGTATATCTCTTGTTTCTACTCTTGCTTCTATAATTACTTTAGTCATTACATTTATTAATCTAATGTTTCCTCATCTTAATTTAGCTAATTACATTTGCAAAGATCCTATTTCCAAATAAGTTCACACACTGAGGTTCCAAGCAAATTTGACTTTTGGAGTACCCATTACAAGGGCTATAGATGGTGAAGCCAAAATAAAATTATTTAGCTAAGGTAGTAATTTGGGGTACACCAAAATATATAAGAAATTGAAAATAGGGGCTTGATTAAATAATGAAGGAATATTTTTATATTGGAATTCAAAGCAACAGAATAAGCATAACCCCTTACAGAGAATGTGAGATTGTTCCCTCTATGATCCATTCAACATTAATTTCCTGGACTGATGAAGGTATGATATTCTTATAAAGCAAACACCTATGAGAATTTTGACTTTTAAAATAAGAGCCTCATAAAGCAAAGAGTTATGAGAATTTTGACTTTTAAAATAGAAGAGTCTCGGAATGATGCTTCTATTTGCAAGAGCAATACAAAGTGCCACAGTCATTCTGTGTCAGAACTGGTTAAAACTAAAAATGTTTAAACTAAAACAATATGAAAGACACATGAGATTGCATAAGGTGAAATTTAACCGATTTAGTTTTCAATTTTCTACACTTGCCAGTGAGGAAACTAAATAAATAGTTCACGCAAGCAAAAAGAAATCTAGTTTAAACCCCTAACTCCACCCTCTTCTAAGACCTGTGTCTAGGAATTCATCCAATTTTTAAAATTTCAGTTTCATCTGCTGAAAGTGAAATTATCCAAGGATTGTCAATAAGTACAGGGGCGTGGGAGCTGGGGGAAGAGCAGAAAAGACGTCAAGCAATGCACACACGCACTGGAGAGTGAGTAAGGCCACGGGGCTCAGTAGGAGAGGGGGCAATGACACAGGGTCCCTAACTATAAAAAAAGTCTCCTTGCTTCTAACAGTTCTGAAAGAAGGCTAGGGACTCCAAAATATTCCACACCACAGTACCCTGAGAAACCCAGGGAGCTTTCCAGCTTTGCTCAGACTTTCTGGCCTTAGGAAAATAAGCATCCACATTCTCAGTGAATGTTGCTGACATCCCCCTTCCTCCATTCGCCCACCCATCAGTTACCTCCCAGTCAGCTTTGACTCTTAGCCCCCTATGTGTGCCAGAACAGATCTGTGCTCCAGAATGTCCTAAATGACTGGTTTTTCAGGAGCGATTGTCAGGCCTTTCTTCCACAGCATGTCAGTGTAGATTGAAATCACCCCATGTGAGTTAGCCATTGAGCACAATTACCTTTGAACCAACCAGCAACTCACACTTGACCAAAAACCAAGACAAGAAAACAAGCCTGGTCACAAACTGGCAGTCAGGGCTGAATCCACCCAGAGCAAGATAAAAAAAGAAGAAATTGACTGCCATCTCTTAAAATGGAAAGATATTACACAAAATTCAAATTGATTTCCTTGAAAATTTCAGAGATTTTAAAATAAATTTAAAAGGGCATCCCAATTTAAGAGAAGCGTATTACCCCCATAGAACAAAGTTGAAGCTTTCTGCTCCTATAAAGATTTACTGCCTCAAGGACCAAAAAAAGGGCAGGTGTGCTTTGTCCTGTGCAGGCACCAGGAGTCCGAATGAATGTTATGGCAGTGGTATGGGCTTCAAGATTCTGGAGTCCCTGTCACTCCCTCCTCTGACACTCAGCCAATGAGGCTGTTTACTACTCTTCACTTGGCACAGGCAGTAATGCCTCAGGACTACTGGAAAGCCATATAGGACATTAAGCCAATAAAAGAAAAAGCCACCATGCCTAGTAACACAAACTAAAGACATGACAGCAAAGAATCAATTCTCTCAGTTGGACATTTTCTGAACTATATGTTCAAATATCTTGTTTGCTTCATAAGTCCAAAGCCATAAAATTAGGCAAGTGACTTTATTTTTATGCAAACAACTTGCACGTTACACGAATTTTTGCAAAGTATGAGTGGACTGCGTACGTTACGTATGTGCATCTTGCTTATGTGAATATATTCTACTTGAAAAATGTGCTCTAAACTTCAATGTTCTCATATATTTAGATGTGATAATACCAATGTCAGTGTGCATTGCAGAATAAAATTCCTATTATTTTAAAGTCCTCTATAAAGTAAACTAAGGTAAATAAGAATTATGATAGTGAATTTCTCTTAAGTAGTGGCTGATATAAGAAAAAAATGGAAACATTACACCACAGATGCTTCAATGTTCCCACAAAAATACTGTATAATTCATTAACTCAGTGATAATGTCACACTATTCTTCACACTTTGCAGATTTCAAAATGTGCACATTTAAACACTGTAACCGTTAACATTATTTGCTGGTAAAAGAAAGAAAAATTAAAGAGAAAAAGAATAGGCCTTAGTATCTCATCTTATTTAGAGTTAATTACAGTTTAGGTCACAGACTGTGGTTTTTGGAAGGCTAATGGTTTATCTGAAAAGGTTAACCAAGATTTGGGATAAGGCATAAACAATTCACTGCACACCCTGCCTAGAACTTCATTAAGCAATGTCTTGATCGGATTGCAACCATAAAACTTATGTACTCAGATTAATTTCAAAGAAAGCTTCCTGAAGGGAACAGAGCCCATTAAAGCCCTTCTTCCGAGGACCACAGGCAGGGTTTGGGAGCGTGTCATGACAGTGACTGAACATCTCATAGATGGATCCCTTAATAAAGCAAATAATCTCAAACCCAGACATACAAATAACATTCACAGACGTGGGAAAAATGGACGGAAGACAAATAAAAAGCTCTGGAACAAAAAAAATTCTATTGGTAAGTTTTCCTCATCTGATAAACAATCATCAGGCTAAGCAAAGGGAATAATTTTATTAGTACAATAATTCATTAACCCTGTCAGTCTTGGATCCAGTGAAAGAATGAATGATCTTGCATCTGCTGAATGATCTTCCCTAAGAAGGGATGGTATCCAATGTCCCTGCTCCTTTTGCCCATCCCTCACTCTAACAAAGAGCAGGATCCAAGACCCAGGAGAGAAAGAGAAAGAGAGAACACTCATTCTTATTTGAATTTTGAACTAGGAACTAGTTAGATCAAGAGCATTATTTCACCTGAATTAGCTACTTAGAATCGAGTGCCATAGCAAGTGTTGGGCTGCTAGCAGCCACGCTGACCATTCAAACCCATCTGTCACGCTCCATGCAAAAGAAAAGTTTGTTTGGTCCTATAAAGAGCTATCGTCTCCGAACCACAAGGAGCAATTCTACTCTGTCCTCTCGGGTCACTGTATGTCAAAAGTGACTTAATGACAGTATGCGTTGAGTTTGGATCTTTATGTCACAGCACATTTTTTACAAAAAAAGAAAAAGCGCTCCATACAGATGGTGCTAATAATGATGAGGCGAAGGAAGCAGGAGCATCAGGATTGCACCGTGCTGCTGGGAGTGGCCGGCACTGTGCTGAGAGGTGACAATGGGCTTAGAAATTGCGGGAGGCAAGGGAGCCAACCACCAGGTTACCTGGGAGGCTATTCAAGGCAGAGAAAGCCACAAGTATGAAAACCCTGGCAAGTGCGAAGCTCAAGGAGACAGGAAGGCCAGGAGGTCAGTGTAGCTGATAGTGAACGAGAGGAAGAAAGAAAGGTGAGGTTGGAATTGTCAGGTGGGGAAGGGGTGTAGACCATACAGAGAACTTTGGAAATGTAAGAAAAGCACCAACAAATGCTGTCTAGTCAATTCCACCTCATGGCGGTGTGTGTTTCAGATTAGAGCTACCTCCTGCGGGGTTTTCAATGGCAGTGATCTTTCAGGAGTACATGCCAAGACTCACTTAGGACTCTCTGCATGACTCAAACTGCCCACCTTTCCATGAATCTGGAAAGACTGCCTCAGTTGCAAGTCTTGGAAATATCAACATAATCCCACAGAGGGTGCTGATGGCTTCTCCCACTTCACAATGAAGCCTGTGTTTCATTGCATGCAGGCATGTCTTCAGCAAGTGATTTTCTCACTGAATGAGTAAGGCAGAAAGAGCCCCCTGAGGAACAGCTATGGATGTGGATGGCCATGTCTATGTGCTGGCCTTGTCTTTCCTGTGGCTCCTCCTTTCAGCTCCTTGCTTCATTTCTTTGGTGTGGCTCTTTTCACATGGTCCTGTGATTAGAGTGATATCTCAGTTGCCCCATGACTCAAAGCTCGAACTTTCCACTACCTGAACAAAAAATTCAAAAAAAAAAAAAAAACCTGCTCAGTGATCATTAACTTGGCCCAATAGCCAAAACAAAAATCCAACTGAAAAACCTTGTAAGGGCAAGAGGGAGTCACATGTGGCGTCTCCCCTGAGACCCAAAGGGGTGACACTTTAGTCTAAGCGTTGCTCCCCCTCAGACAACATATTGTGCTTACATTAGGGCATTAAAACATTCTGCTATTGAAGGTTGTTTGGGTTTGCTGGGGGAGGGGTTGCCTTTCTTTACATACAATATCATAACCATGGTCCCGAAGAAAGTTAGTGAAGGCAGCAGTAAAGCTAAGAGTGAGACTGTGAGAACCACAATAGAGTTAAAGAAAGGGATCACTGCAAAATTTGAATCAGGCTGTCTGATTTAGCAACTGAATACAAGACAAAATCTACATTATCAACATTTGGGGCAGGGGCAGGGAAATGTGACTAAAGTGGTTAATATAACAAAAGGTATGAAATCTTTAACTCCAAAACAAGGAACCCAGACCAAAGAAGCTGAAAAATTACTGTTTGGATAATTTGGACAAATCAGAAATGACTCGATGGCAGGAGTATATCCGAGACTGTGATATGAGCAGGTTCAAAGTCTCCACGGTACATTGATAAGTATAATTTGAGAACCTCAGAACCAATTACTTGGTTTTCCATTCTGTCCTATAGGGAAAAATATGTTCAGTTCTCAAACATTTCTGTGTTCAAGCATGCATTTAGAACGAATTGAGTTGGACTCTCAAGGTAACATTGTTTTTGTTTACTTGTTTGTCTTCTCCAGACTAAATGCCTTCAGAACCAGGAATTTATTCATTTTTGTGCCTTTAGATTAAGCAAAGCACAAGGCACAAAGCAAAAGCTCAACAAATGCCTTGTTACTTAAAGAAGCAAACAAAAAACAGTAATACACATCTGTCTGTCTGTCTTTTCTTAATAGACTGTAGGGTCCAGTGCCTGACCTATTATAAAATTAGCTGCCATGGAGTCAATTACAATTCATGAGGATCCCATTTGTGTCAGAGTAGTACCAAACTCCACAAGGCTTTGTGTGTGTGTGTGCACTCCACAATGCTTTTGTTTTTTAATATTTTAATTGCATATGATTTATCTATTATATAATTCAATCATTCAGTCATATTTAAGAGTTATACAGTCATCACCACAATTTTAGAATATTTTTGTCTTTTCTATTAGCTCCCTGATTTCCTGCAGCATCTCTGCCATATCCCCATGAAACCATTCAGCCAGTTACTGCCTCAATAGATTCACCTCTACTGAACTTCATATAATGAAAAATGTACCCCCAAAACCCACACAAATCAATAGCAATAACAAATAAGAAACTCAGTTGAGCAGATGGGCATTAGACCTCCACTCAAGTATTTCCTCAATGCAAGAACATATTGTTCTATTAAATTGGCATTCCATGATGCTCCCCTTCCCCACATGATCACTGAAGACAAATGTGTGCATAAGCAAATGTGGTGAAGAAAGCTGATGGTGCCCAGCTATCAAAAGATGTAACATCTGGGGTGTGAAAGGCTTGAAGGTAAACAAGCAGCCATCTATCTCAGAAGCAACAAACCCCACATGGAAGAAGCATACTAACCTGTGTGACAATGAGGTGTTGAAGAGATCAGGTATCAGGCATCAAAGAACTAAAAATCATATCATTATAAATGAGGGGGAGTACAGATTGGGAACCTAAAGCCCATCAATAGGTGAAGCGACATCCCCCTACAGGGGGCTCATAGGGAGGAGACGATCCAGCCAAGGTACAGTGTAGCAACAATGAAATATGAAACTTTCCTTGAGCTTTTAAATGCTTTCTCCCACCCACTATCATGATCCCTATTCTACAAATCCAAGTAGACCAGGGGATGTACACTGGAGCCAGTAACATGGGGAATCCGGGACAGATGATCCCTTTACTACCAGTGGTGAGAGTGGTGATACTGGAAGGGTGAAGGGGAGGTGGAGTAGAAAGGGTGAACCAATTACAAGGCTGTACATATAGCATCTTCCCTGGTGTACGGACAACAGGGAAGTGGGTGAAGGGATACATTGGACAGTGGATGATATGATGAAATAATGATAATTTGCATATTATTAAGGATTAATGAGGGGGAGTGGGAAGGGAGGGGAAATATGGGGAGCTGATACTGAGGCCCTAAAAGAAGGAGGATGTTTCAGGAATGATGATGGCAACAAGTGTGCAAATGTGGTCTGCATATAATTGATGTATATATTGATCATGAGAAGAGTTGTATGAGCCCCCAATAAAATGATGTTTTAAAAAAGATAGAAGGGGCTGAGCCCCGGTGGCGTAATGGTTGTGCACGGGACTGCGGCCCACTGGGATGGAGGTTCAATTCCACAGGAGCAAAGGCTGGGCCTCCTACTCCCACCACCAGAGGGCAGTGATGCCAAAAAAAAAGATAGAAGGGTGGTAAAAGAGGAAAGCCCTCACTGAGCTGGATGGACGCAATGGCTGCATCAATGCGCTGAAACATAGGAACACTTGTGAAGAGGCGCAGGACCGTGCAGTGTTTCGTTCTCTTGCGTGTGGTGTTGCTGTGGGCTAGACCTGACTTGAGGGCATCTGACAATAGCAAGACTGAACTGTATGATATGCTAATTATGTCTCAATAGATCTTATTTTTAATGTCATGAAAAAGAAACTTAATTGGAAATAAAGAAGACTATTATAATTTAAAATAATTTATAAATGTAAAATATATAAAATAATATATAATATAATATATGAATATATATAAATATAAAATATAAATTTAAAATGGGTCAAAAGGGTAATCAAACAATAAGGTGTCAAATTTTAACCTAACTGCATCTGTCATAATCTACTTTGCAAAGTACTCTTCAGGATAGAAAGGCTATTCCCAGCCTTAATCTATGATCAGAGAGGATTCCTCAGAGGAATGGGGCTTTTAATGGCTAATATTTTTGACGTAAATCACCAGACCTTTTATCAGAGGCACCCCTGATGGGCTTGCACATCCAAACTTTTGGATACCAGTAAAGCGTATTATCCATGTGCACTCAGTACATAGTCCTTACATTTAATTCATGGTTTATTAACAATAATTCTATTTTAGTGGCATAAAGGCTCTAAAAGCATTAAGGCATTTTATCTATGTAGGACTTTATCTGTTTGGGCATCAGAGTACATAGCTGTGTTCAGTGTCTGCCTGAATTACGAACTGGGCAAATAAAACCCAGTGCACTGTTTTTCCCATCTGTAAAATGGGGAATCTAGTGGGCACCATGGCTGCAGCAGTGGGCTCAAGCCTAGGAACGATGGTGCAAGACATGGTTATCTGTCTTCTTATTGTGCATGTGATCACTGTGGGTCAGAGCCAAGCTGAAGGCATCTAACAACAACAACAGTTGTTACCTCGTGCTTGGTACATAGAGGGACAGTGTAAGAGATGGACAAGAGGGGTTGATACAGTGGCTGGAACAATGGGCTCGAATATGAGAACAACGGGACATAAGAACAACTGTGAGGTGATGCTGCCTGGCCGGTGTTTCATCTGCTCAAGGCCAGGGCCCTATCGGTCCGAGCTGACTTAAAGACACCTAGCAACAACAGTTGTTACACCCTGGTGCTCTTCAGGAGAGCAATTGAGGTAGTATAAGTAAGGGGTCATATTAGCACAGCGCTAGCTCACAGTCATTCTGTCATAAAGATAAGCCCTTGTACGGCTGTGGAGTAGGAGACCTGCTGAATGAATGATGACATGCAGGCTGCTGGCTAGAAGGTTGGTGATTCAAACCCATCAGTCACTCAAGGGAAGAAAAAAATCGAGTGAGCCATTCCTGCAACCATTGTTGGTATTTTTGTGCCAGGCAGTCCGTTTTGACTCACGGTCACCTCTTTGACAGAGCGTGCCTAACCTATTGGGTTTCCTTAGCTGAAATCTTGGTGGGAACAGATAGCCCTCCCATGACTTCTGACAAGCCAGTCTGATTAGCAGCAGCGCTATTAACCTTTGCTCTACCAAGCTCCCTCTTAGTTTGCTACGTAGGTGGTGGTTGTTGCTGTTGCGGCTGCTGTTACTGTTGTTGTTGTTGTTGTTGTTGTTGTTGTTGAAAGGTGTGATTAAATCAGTTCTGACTCATGGGGAACTTATGCAAAAAAGGAAATATGCACAGTTCTGTGCCATCCTTGCACTTTTTATTGAGCCCATTCTTGGAAACGTCATGCACATCTATCTCCTTGAGAATATTCTCTCTTTTTTTGCTGCCTCTGCACTTTAGCAAGCATGATCTCCTTCTCCAGGGACTGGTTTTTCCTGATGATTTTTCAAAGTGGATGAAATGAGGTCTTGACCTCCTCCCTGCTTCTAAGTGGCATTCTGAAGGTTAAAAATCTTATGCATACAAATGGCTTTATTACACTATTCTTTAAGCCATGGATTATTCCAACACATTTAAAATATTCTGCTTATAAAAGAAAACTTAAATTTATTTACTTATAACTTTCCCAAAACATTTCCTACAGTATTATGCAACTTAAATGGTATTATACATTGTTCACTGCTTGTAAAAAGATACATGTGAATCTACATCTTTTTGTGAAAGTCAAGTGACCTCTTTTCAATATGACACTAGATATGTGTTTTTATTCTGTCAGACTATTATGCAATCATGTTAATGGAACTATAATCTTCATTTAAAAATTTGTAAATCATAACATTATGTTTCCTTCATAAGGATTTTCCAGACCACGTTGTTATTACCCAGAGCAATAGTCACAGGATGATCTGACAAGTACAGGAGCAGAGGAGGAGCTGTATCAAGATCACCTGCAGTTCTCTCAAGCTATAAATAAAGTGTCTCCCTCAGATCTTTCTTTCAGATGAGACCCATTTCTCTCAGCTTAAAAAAATAGAAGTGACATATATCCCTACTTAACCCTACGCCATTCTCCTTACCCACTGTGGATTGGACCCTTGGTATCTGTAGGGGTTTTACTCCATGGTCTGGGGAAGACTGATAAGGCTTTCTGGAGGTAGGTAAATTTAGTTCAACCCAGTTACCCCCAAACTTCCTTGGCATAAAGCCCTTTGTTTACTTAAGATATGTAACCTTCAGTGAAACTCAGAGTCTGCCCAAGTCTGCAAGATTTGAAGAGCCTGCTCACCATCCCAGCCATATGTGAGGTTCTACTAACACACTGCCATAGTGGCTGTACATGAGGAGTGTTGACTGTGAATAGAACCTGAATCTCCTACACAAGATATTAGAATTCTACTACAGAACCAGCAATGCCCATAGAGAAAATATTAAAAGAGAAAAAACACATTGGAAATCATAAGTAGGAGGACCATGTTTTCCAAAGTGAGTTTATTGCTGCTAGATGTTGCAAAAAACAGTTCTGCGGCCTCATCTTGACCTCCTCGGGCTCCAGAAGGGAAGAGGAGAGACTCCAACTCCTTGCCAGCCCTAAAGCCTATTGCCAGGAGGCAAAGGTCCAAAATGCCTCCACACTCCATCCTCCTCGCACTCCCCGTTCTGACACCAACCATTCCTCCCACAACACTGCAAATTCCTACTGGGTTTGGTAATCTACTCTCATTGTTTTTGTCAGGTGCCACCAAGTTGGTTCTGATGGAAAAACAAGAGATCCTAAAAAAAGGTTAGGGAAATAGAAGTAAAAGTCAATGGGTAAACGGAAACAACTTTAAATGGGTCCAAAGGGAGATCAGATGGTGTTGCATTTTAACCTGCTTCCATCTGATCAACTTTACAATGCTCTCTGTCTGACAGCAAGGCTATTCGCACCCCTAAACTATGGTCAGAGAAAATTCACTGGAGGCTTAATCCAGGTGTGGAGCTTGCATATAAATTTTGAATGCTATTTGAATGTTATTCAAAATTTTCTGCAAAACAGATGTTCACAATTTAAGGTCTGATACTGTTCCTCCCTTCAGATTTGGATTTTCATTATTTGCAATCCTTCGATCATACAGGTTGATGTGCTTTTTCTATGTGGACTTAGTTGATGCTTCACTTAGATAGTTGCTTGTTTGAAGATATATCTTTAAGACCCTAGAAACTATTTTTCCAATAGCCAAGCACCATCTAATTTTTTTTGCTATATCTTCGGCTATGTCTTCATGAAAGCATACATGAAGCAGGGTCATATCATAAGAAAGAATTGGGGCTGAGCCCCAGTGGCGTAGTGCTTGTGCGCAGGACTGAGGCCCACTGGGTTGGAGCTTCAATTCCAGCTCACAGGTGCAAAGGCTGGGCTCCCTAATCCCACCACCAAAGGGCAGTGGTACCTAAAAAAATAAATAAATAATTTTTAAATTTTTAAAAATTAAAAAAAAAAGAATGAATTTTTCCACACCAGTCTGTGTGACCATGAGATGTGGAAAGACTCAGATATGAGGCATCAAAGAACAAAAATCATATTATTGTGTGCCCACCCTCCCGACAAGATCAGGGAAGACAGAAGGGAGCAGATGCAGACAGAGAGGAGAAGTCTGATAGCACCCAACTACCAAATGATAAAGCACCTGGCATCACAAAGGCTTGAAGGTGAATGGATGTGACATCTAGCCCAGAAGCAGCAAAGCCCACATGGAAGAAAAACACTAGCATGTGTCATCACAGGAGGCTGAAGGGGGCAGAAAGCAAACATCAAAGAACAAGAACCACGTCACTACAAATGGGGAGAATGCAGAGTGGAGACCCAAGACCCACCAGTGGGTAATTGGACACTCTTGCACAGGGGAGTCTTGGGGAGGAAACAGGCTAGTGAGATTTAGTGATGTGGCAATGAAGCATACATATTTTCTCTAGTTCCTGAAGGCTTCCTTCGTCCAACTTTCAAGGTCCCAGTTCTACACTACTGTGGAGATGAGAAATGGAAATGTGGGAACCCAGGATAGATGAACTCCTTGGGACCAGTTGTAGGAGTGAAGCTACTGGATGGGTGGAGGAAAAGTGGGGTAGAGAGGGGAAGCCAACTTCAGGGATCTACCTATAACCCCCTACAGGGGGAACAGACACTGGGGGGAGGGCAAGGGGAGACATCGAGCAGTGTAAGTTATGCCAAAACAATAATTTATGGAGTATTGAGAGTTGCTGGGGGAGTGGGGAGCAAGGATGGAGGGGAAGGGATGGGAGGCTGATGTCAGAGGCTCGGATGGAAAGGTGGTGGTTCAGAGAACAATGACAGCTGCAGGCATGTGAAGAAGCATTGCACAATATATGTATTTATGTGTTATGAAAAACGATATATGAGCCCCCAATAAAATGATCTTTTTAAAAAAGAATGAATTGTTCTTAGACTGGAGCTAGAATGAAAGTCTAATATCCATTCATATATCTATGGTTTATGCATTCTCTGCTTCACCTTAGAGGTATCATTGTCATTTTACATTAGAGTGCATTATAATCATCCCCTATGGCATAAGGTAATACTATTGATAGTGTCATTAATTTAACCCATGATATAGAATATGAAACACTATAGAGAAAAGGAAATTATACAAATATAGGCCAGCTACCAACTGCAATACATGAATTGTTAATTTGCACAGATTAAAATCTTAAGTCACTTAGACACTATTTACACAAACAGTGGAGGTTGGTGATAAGATAAAACTTTCCATAATATTCTTACACAATGGCAGGACCATGCCCATCTCATAATGAAGCAAGGGGGGCAGTAAAATAGTAAGGATACAAGGCTGCACCCAAAACAAAAAAAACTGAACAAAGCTCCACTGGGCAGAACTTTCTTAGTATGCATTTTTCCTTCTTGATGAACTTCCAGAAAGTTGTTCTAAATTAGTACACCTAGTGTCATCACATAGGAAGTTTCTCTCTGGTCACAGTGAATTTTTTCTTTAAAGCAATTTCACTCATACCTCATTTTTTGTAATGCGTGATTTAAGAAAACACTAGGCTGATGTGAATTTTTGTTTCCTGCTTGGGAAAAAAATGTCACAGAATCTCTTGTGATATTGAACACAGGATACAAGGACAGCACTAAGGGGAAAAATTCAAGTGTATGAGTGGTTTTTTTATTGTGCACTTGTGCTGGAAGATCAATGATGGGTGATTTATGAGGCATGGAAGCTATCTGGGCTATCATGGAGCTTGGTTCATCGAATTTTAATGGAAGATTTGGAAATGAGAGGAATTGTTGCAAAATTTGACCCTCAGGTTCTGATTGACCAGTGTGGCAGTCATGTATTCTTATGTCAATTTCAGGATTGAGAGTGTGGGGGTGAAGTCTAACCTGTCAATCTGGAGACAGCCAATGCGATTTCTCTGTGGGCATAGTTTTCTCCTGAGAATTCTGGGAAATCTTGCAGTATTTCCCCCGTGGAGGTGCGAGATGGATGTCGCAGTCTCTTAGAGATGCTCTACTAACAAGACAACATGACAGCATGCTGATACCTGAAAACTGAAGAAGCCAGAGGAGAAGCCACATGGGCTTACCTTGAGAGAACCAGATCTCTGAAGCTGGAAAAGCACATAGAGACTCCTGCCAGTGCTGAAAAACTGGAAAAGCCACAGACAGGCCCCTGCCAGCGTTGAGATGCTTCTATCACCACTGGATACACAAGACTCTGCATCCACTGGCCTGTGCTTGACCTGGTGTCATTGCATGTGCTTCATGAGTCTGAAGAGGACTTATGTATTGGCATATGGACTTGGCATATCGCACTTATGGATGTGGACTAGACTGGGTTGGGATGCTTTCTCAATGTACCATTCCTCTTGTATACAAACCTCTCCCTTATATACATATGTGTAACTATGAATTTGTTTCTCTAGTCCACCTGGACTAACACAACCAGGAAAAGGAGCATACCATGCTTTGAAGGAAAAGCTGGGTATCTGGGGTTTTAAAGGCTAGAAGATAAATAAGCAGCCATCGAGTTGAGAAGCAACAAAGTCCATGTGGAAGAAGCACACCAATCTGTGTGATCATGAGATGTCAAAAACCCAGAACAAAAAGACATCAATCTAAGTGATGGAGGTGTGGTGTAGAGACCCAATGCCCATCTGTAGACAATTGGTCATCCCCTTACAGAAGGGTCACAAGGAAGAGACAAGCCAATCTGGGTGTAGTATAGCACTCACTGATGAAACATACCACTTTCCTCTAGTTCTTCATTGCTTCCTACCCCAACTACCATGACCCCAATTCTGTTTTACAAATCTGGCCAGACAAGAACATTAGTCAGTGTAAGATACGAAAAAATAATAATAACATAAATTATCAAGGGTTCATGAGGGAGGGATGGAAAGAGGTAGGGGAAAAAATGAGAATCTAATACCAAGGACTGAAGTAGAAAGAAAATGTTTTGAAAATGATGCTAGCAAGGATGTACAAATGTGCTTGACACAATGGATGAATGTATGGAATGAGATAAGAGCTATACAAGTCCCCAATGAAATGAATTTTTAAGGAAAGAAAGAACAGCTTGGAATTGACCAAGACTTGTTTTTCCAAGGCCATTACTGGTGACAAGACATAGTGCTATTCCAGGACCCTGAAACCAATCATCAATAAAGTGAGCAGAAGACATTATCATTACCTTGCCCTCAAAAAACTCATCAAGTGAAATCAAAGATCAAAATGATGCTCTTTTGTTTTTGCTTTTATATGAAGAGGATAGTATCTTCAGAGTCCATCCCACCAAGTCAGACTGCTAATCAAATTTTTGATCTAGAGGTTCTGGAAAGTTTGCATTAAAAAGTGTGATATAAAGGACCTGATTTGTGGCAGGCAGGGTACTGGTTTTGACACCACTACAATGCACCTGTTCACACAGCCATCTTAGTACGCCAGTTTGGGGCACACACACTCCAAAAATAAACATGCCTGTCTTTTTCCACACACCTTACTCACCTGACCTTGCTCCATACAACTTCTTTTTGATTCTGCAAATGAAGGGGGGCATGAAAGGAAAATGATTTGGGGAAACAGATGAAGTGGAGGGAAAAATGAGGGGGGTGCTGTCAGCCATCCACACAGATGAATTTGAAAAATGTATCCAAGAATGGAATCACAGGTTTGACAAATGTATTAAATATACTGGAGAGTATTTGGGTGGTGATAAGGTTGTTTTGTTAAAAAATTTTAAATACAATGCAAGGACATTTTGTTCTAATAAACTGGCATTCCATTCTGCTCACATTCCCAACACAATCATTGAAGACAAATGGGCTGATAAACAAGTGTGAAGAAAGCTAATGGTGCCCGGCTATTAAAAAACATATTGTCAACTAAGAAAGGAACAACAGTTCAGTAATGGGAGCAAAGCAAAGCCACAAAGTCCCTGAGGAGCCTCAGAAATAGAATTCAGGCTAGGAGGGGCAGTTCCCAGGACCAGTGGGGAGATAATCATAAAGGTTAGTGTACAGACCTGCAATTATATATGCTTTTTCAGGGGGAGGGGTTCTTTGGGGTTTTTTTCTTTATCTTCAATCTTTTGTCTACTTTTTATATTGTCTCTGTTATTGCTGTTTTTCCTACCTATATAAGATAGGCATGGGAAGAAAGTCCAAGGAGAAAGCAATGGGACTTAAAGTTCCAGAGCAATGTGGCGGAAGGAGGAAGCAGAGGAAGGAAGCTGGGAGCGAACAGTGCCACGGACAGGGGAACAACTAGGGAATTAAAGTCAACAGCAAAGAGAACATAGAGATCTCAATAGTCTTGGAGGCACAGCAATCTAGCTGAGAGAAATTACTAAGAGGAAGAAGGACGAGTATCACCTTCCCAATATGACCATTGATGACAAATGTGTGCATAAGCAAAAGTGGTGAAGAAAGTTGATGATGCCCGACTATCAAAAGATATAGCATCTGGGGTCTAAAGGCTTGAAGTTAAACAGGCGGCCATCTAGATCAGAAGCAACAAAGCCCACATGGAAGAAGCACACCAGCCTATGTGATCATGAGGTGTCAAAGGGACCAGGAATCAGGCATCAAGAAACAAATAATTATATCACTGTGAATGAGGGGGAGTGCAGATTGGGGACACAACGCCCATCTGTGGGCAACTGTACATCCCCTTACAGAAGGGTCATGATGAGGAGATGAGCCAGTCAGGGTACAGTGTAGCAACAATGAAACATACAACTTTCCTCTAGTTTTTCAATTCTTCCTCCCCCACCCCCATTATCATGACCCCAATTCTACCTTACAAATTCAGCTAGATCAGACAATGTATAATGGTACAAATAGGAACTGGAAAAACAGGAAATCCAGGACAGATGATCCCTTCAGGACCAGTGGTAAGTAGTGGCGATACTGGAGGGTGGAGGGAATGTGGGATAAAAAGGGGGGAACCGATTACAAGGATCTACATACAACCTCTTCTATGGGAGGTGGACAACAGAAAAGTGGGTTAAGGGAGACTTCAGACAGTGTAAGATATAACAAAATAATAATAATTTATAAATTACCAAACATTCATGAGGGAGGAGGGAGCAGAGAGGGAGAGGATAAAATGAGGAGCCAATACCAAAGGTTCAAGTAGAAAGCAAATGTTTTGAGAATGTTGATGGCAACAAATGTACAAATGTCCTTGACACAATGGATAGATTGTGATGAGTTGTATGAGCCCCAAAACATATCTTTTTTAATTTAAAAAAAAGAAGAGCGAGCATAATGTTGGGGCAGGAAAAAAGGAAGCAGAGGAAATGTTGAACAAAGCTATGGATAGAGGAACAAACATAAGTGTACATATGTAAATATATTAATTCATAATAATAGAGGTATTCACCTATGGACATATACTTATGGGGCAATATATTGATGACACGGATGGACTTTGAGTCTCTTTCCAAGACCTTCCTCAATGCAAGAACACTTTGTCATTCTGTGATGCTCACTCTCCTGACATGATTGCTGAAGACAAAAATGGGTGGACAAGCAAATGTGAAGAAAGTTGATGTCATCTCGCTATCAAAAGATAAAGGGTCTGGGGTCTTAAAGGCTTGAATCTAAACAAACAGCCATCGAACAGAGAAGCTGCAAGCCCACATGGCAGAAGCACACCAGCCTGTGTGTAACACCATGAGATGTTACCGGGATCCGGTGACAGATGTCAGATGACCCAAAATAGCAATAGCAACAAAAACATATTGCTAAGAATGAGGGGGTCAGAGCAGAGAACCAAAGCCCATCTGTGGACGATAAGACATCCCCACACAAAAGGGCCACAAGAGAGGGATGAGTCAGTCAGGACACAGTATATGGCATCAATGAAACACACAAAAGCCCTCTCTCTGGTTCTTGGAGGCTTCTTAACTCTCACTATCACAGCGCCAGTCCTGCCTTTCAGTTCTGCACTGATACAGATAAGACCACACGACACACAGAAGCCAGGTCAGATAAACCCCTCGGGTACAGAAATGGGAACACTAATACCAGGGGGGTAGGGATGGGGGAAGAGGGGTGGAAGGGGGGACAGATCACAATGATCAACGCATCATACCACCTCTCCAACCCCCAGGAAGAAAAACAGCAGCAACGTGGGTGAAGGGAGGCAGAGGTTGGGGTAAAATATGAAAATGAGAATAGTTTATAGTTTATCGAGGGTGACAAGGGTGGGGGAGAGAGGGGAAAAAGGAGTTGATACTAGGGGCTCAAGTAGAAAGAAAATGTCAGCGATAGCAACATATGTACAAATGTGCTTGACACAATTGATGTATGGATTGTTATAAGAGCTGTAAGAGCGCCCAAATAAAAAAGAATTCATTTTAAAAAAACATTTATATACAAGGGGCTTCAACAGTTTGTGGAAAATTAAATTCATTATTATTCCAATTTTCCACAACCTTTTGAAACACTTTCACTTAATTATATGTAACTATGTGTACTTATATGTGTGTATATACGTACAAATATGGCAAATACATATAGACCTAAATAAATCTATATGTGCATGTGTGTACACATATATCACATATATGTATATATGTGCACAAAGATGTAGATAAACAACACAGACACACTCACTCACAGGGAAAAACCTGCCATCAAGTCTATTCCAAATAGCCCCTTTTACTCCCTCAGAAAGACTGCTGGGTTTTCTTAGCCCACAGAGCCTCATATATTAACGAGTTTACCAAGCACTTCTGTGTCCTTGACTTCTTTAAGATGACCATCCTCCCTGGTATGAGGCTCTTTTCAAATATTCAATCTCTAACAATCCTAGTCTCTGAATCAGTGTTAAGCAGTTAAAAAAAAAGTGGAACTGGTACCTAAATTCAAACATTAATCATCATTAATCACTCTTTTCCAGAGGTTTTATAAAATAGGAAACTATGTCACTGTTATGCAAATGAGCCCTGAATGATTGCTGTGTTTTGACCTCAATGTGTTTATTTTCTCATGATACACTCAACCTTATAGCCCAAAAGGATCCCCAGAGCCAACTCTAAATTCATACACGCCTAATTGTTTTAAAAATAACTCAAGCAAATTTGTAGTCACTTAGAACCTGACTGCTTTTATATCCTGAAAACTATACCCAGCCCTATTACTTCTAGATTAGATGAAACGCTGTCATTCTAAGGACCTAGATTAGATGAATCCCTGCCATCCTAAGGACCCCACATTGCTGCTATCCTTCAGAACTCTCTAATCCAGAGACACTTCCCTGCCCCCCATCCCATCTTGCTCCAGAAGACTTCATGCTATAAAGAATTGTACTCCATATACAACTGTCACTTTATTGGCCTCAATAAGTGGCTTGTTGTACAAAGCTGCTAATTCATTGTCATCTTTCTCCTTCATCATTCCTGGAACTCATTACAATCACTTGTATATTATAATAAAAGGAACATCAGGAACATTTCTCTATGTTTTCGAGAAAATGAATATTGCATTGAAACTGTTTTTAGAAAATAAGTTATGGACAAAAACCAACCTTTCATCATCATCTTCATAGGCCATATCTCCTGTGCAGTTAGAAGTGGTTGTAATTATACATTTTCCATAGCCAACATTTTCTTTTTTATTTTTGAAAAATCATTTTATTGGGGGCTTGTACAACTCATCACAATCCACCCATCCTTCTATTGTGTCAAGCACATTTGTACATTCGTCACCATCATCATTCTCAAAACATTTTCTTTCTACTGGAGCCCTAGGTATCATCTCCTTCACCAACATTTTCTAATTAGCATTAACAAACTCTATCAATACCTCTACCAAAGTTTTTAAGTTCACATTACCATTAGGTTAAGCACACCAAATGTTTTAAAACGGTAACAGTCATGCTATTATCTAATAGGAATATCCACCTTTTATATGGTCACTGGTATTTGAAATGTGCACATGGCCTCAGGTAGAAGCAATGGCCCATGGAGAAACATAAAACATTTTATTATACTGCTCTATTAAGTATGTTCATAGTTCATAAAGTTTAATGGTTTTCCAGTCATGATTACTTATTTTTAAGTTAGCCAAAGGCTATTAAGAGACCAAAATGTTATCAAATGTCTGTCAAGTCAAATGTTAGTATTTAAAATCTCATCAAAGACTTACAGATTCTCTTGCTGCAGCCAGCATGAACTTAGAGTCTCCCAAACACAATAAAACTCCATTTCATGATCATTTTTCATAGTGTTATGAAGAAATGCTGGAGGGAATCAACACCGTCACCCAAAAGACTCAGGCTATCATGGAGACCTGGGCAGCGGAAAGAGCAGACACGGACAGCACCTCTGAAAGGCAGCACCATCATTTTCACTGGTGGAAAAAGGGGGAAGAAGGCAATACTTCTTTAGAACAGAAGGAACAAGTGGTCTCTAAATCTAAATTCTTTGTTATGGGTTTGATTGTGTACCCCTAAAATATTGCTGAAATCCTAAACCCTATTTGGCTGCTAACCAGAAGGTGAGAAGTTCAAATCCACCAGCTACTCTATGGAAAAAATATATAGGAGTCTGCTCCCTTAAATATTTAAATGCCCCAAACCATGTGAGGTAGTTCTACCCTGTTCTATGGGGTCCCTATATGTCAGAATCCCCTGGGTAAAAACAACAATTTCATGCTTTCTACCTTTTAATGTCATTAAATGTCATGAAATAGAATTACTTCCATAATCTAATGCAATGGAATTGATCAGTTAAGCCCATACTAGTCCTAAGTGCTGTCTATTTTAACTTACATAAAGAACATAGACACAGAAGCAAGTGAGCATATTCTGGGAAGACATAAGCCAAGCAGTATTATCTACAACCCAGCACTAATAGCAAGAAGGAGAGGAATGTGATTGAAACTCTAATTTGAACTTCAAGCATCCAGAAATGTGAGAAAAAGAAAGTTTGTTCTTTAAAGTCACTGATTGCGGCTTTTCGGTTAGAACAGCACTACATAACTAAGATAGTCACGATCAGTGGTAACTGAAATGTGCAAATTCAGTTCTGCTATGTGTTAGCATCTTCATATAAACAGGACTGAAGGAGATTTTTCACCCGAAATCTTTCCATGTGCAAATGCACTATTTGCAAAAATGAGCAGCTGAAGTGACAGAGGGCTCACTGCAATTTCCTTCTAAGACCTGCATTTGATCAGTATATGACTTACGTGATATGCTGACTTGATTTTGTCTAAGTCCCTTCTTAAGTCCACACACTTGTAGGTGATGGACAAATGAGTAATGACCTGATCACAAAGACAATCAAACCCTCGATTAACCCCAAGTTATGAGAAATTCTGAGGTAAAATCACTGCAAAGGATGATATTCTTTTCGTGATGTTGCATCTGATATGTCTTTTAGGACAGGTCTAGACACAGAGTAGCTTCTCAGTTAATATAACTGATTAACCAAAGGAAGAAAAAATATATAAGCATAAGCATGAAATAAAATAATAAATACATGCTCTTTGAAAAGTTTCATATTTTCTCTTTAGGGAAGCACTGATTTCCTCTGAACTCAAGAAATCCCAAAGTTTCCTCAAACTTTACATTCCAATTAAAATCTGTCACCTAACTTGATTTTCTTTGACAAGAAACTTTAGTTCATAACTTTTGAAATATTACTGGGTTTATATCCCATTTTACCTTGTTTTCAATGACTGTTGCTTTTTAATTATAGAAACTATTATTTTTCTATTAATAAAAGTAAAATATGCTCACTATTTTGTTTTTTGGGGGGTATCACTGCCCTCTGGTGGTCATGGGAGCTACCCAGCAGTGCTCCTGAGAGCCGCTGCTGGATTTGAAGCGCCAAGCCCGTGGGCTGCCGTCCCGCACTCAAACACTTATGCCACCAGGGCTCAGCCCTATGCTCACTATTTTAAGGAATATAGAATATTGTTAAGAAAAAATAAAGATAACGGTTATTTCTCCACTCAGATATAACTATTGGTAACTTCCCTCTACTTTTTTTTTACTTATATATTCAAAATGAAACTACTCTTTAAGTACAAGTCAACATTATTTTATTTTGTTTTTCGAAAACATTTCTGACCTAGTGATGGAACCTGACCTTTGAAGCTGGAGCAGCCACTTGGAGACCTCTGCCAGTGCTAAGATGTTTACAATGCCACTGGATCCAAAGGCATTCATCTGGCTTGTGATCATTTTGCGTTTGATGTCATTGCATGTGCTTTGTGACTCTAAAGAGAGCTTTATAGACCAGTATCAGACATATGGGCTAATATGGGACTTTGATCAGGACTGAGCTGGGATATTTTCTTATGTAGAATTACCCTTTATATAAAACTCTCTCTTATGTACATAAGCATGCTTATGATTTTGTTTCTCTAGTCTACCCAGACTAACATATTTGCAGTACAATGCTCTCAATGATAGGATCAGCTCTATTCGATTCAAGGGAATCAAATTGATACTATTTTTAAATTTTTACAGCAACCACTAAAGTTAGTGATGAAGAAAGAAAAGAATTTACCAACAGCTTCTGTTGGAAATTGATCAAACATGCAACCAAATATATGGATAATTATCTGTGATTGGAATATAAGAACTGGAAACAAAAGAAATGAACAGTAGTTGGCAAATATAATCCTGATGATAGAAATTAAGCTGGAAATTGAAAGGCAGAATTTTATAAAACTAATAACTTGTGCATAGCAAATATCTTTCTTCAACAACATAAAAGGTGACTGTACACATGACTTCTTCAGATGGAATAGACATAAATAAAATAGATGACATCTGAAGGAAGAGACCATGGAGAAGTTCAGTATCAGCAAATACAACCAGACCAGCTGATGACTGTAGGACGGACCAGCTAATGTTAATATGTAAATTCAGGTTGAAGCTAAAGAAAATTTTTTACAAGAACCAAAATATGACTTTGACTGAATCCCGCCTGAATTTGAAGAACAGAATCGATGCATTAAGCACTAACGCAGAAGGCCTGATGAGCTGTGGGAGGACATTAAGAGCATCATTCATGAAAACGTAAAAGGGCATTAAAAAGATAGGAAAGAAATAAGAACCAAGATAGGAGTCAGAAGAGACTCTACAACTTGCTCTTAATTATAGAGTAATGAAGGCAAGTGGAATAAATGATGAAGTCAATAAGGTGAGTAGAAAATTTCAAAAGTCTACTTGAGAAGACAAAGCCAAATATTATAGTGAACTGTGCAAAGACCTAAAGTAGAAAGCTAAGAAAGAACATATTCCGTATATCTTAACCAGAAAGAGCTCCCCAAAAACGTCACCTCGAGTTACAATTTTGAAAGATTCTGTACAAAATATTAAATGATCCATGAGGCACAATTCATAGTCACTGTAACAAAGAGAGCTCATCACTATTCCATTCCTGATGGTAGCATATGAGCAAGAACCAAGAGTACTGAAGAAAGAAGTTCAATCTATGCTGAAAGCACTACTCCAAAATAAAGCTCAAATGGATGGAATACCAATTTAAATATTTCAGTAGACTAATGAAACACTATATGCACTCATTTGTCTCTCAGGAAATTCGGAAGGCAGCTACTTGGCCAACTGACTTAAAGAGATCCATATTTGTATCCATTCCAAAAAAGATAGTTCAACAAGATGCAAATTATAGAACAATATCATTGACTTAGAACATAGAATGTCAGACTTAGAGTATAGAAACATATTAACTTGAGTGAAGGGAAAAGCAATATACAATAAAGGGAAAGTCAACACAAAATAATCAAAGCAAAGGGAGACTTAAAGACAACAAAGTAACTATGAACACACACTCAAATGCCCAATAATTGGAATAACAATCTATAAGTGGATACACAGATACAAGTGGATGCAAGCTGAATATATGTTGGAAGGGAAATGGTTCCATGTCTATGAATATATACTGATTTGGCAGAGGCTATTTCTACATGATGAGTCCTGGTGGAGTAGAGGGTCATGAGTTAAGTGCCTAACTGTAAGCTGCTACAAGAGGTATAAAAGGAAGTTTTCTGTTTCTGTAAAGATTTATGGCTTTGGGAACACACAGGAGGAGGTCTCTATTTTATAGGGTTGTTGTGAGTTGGAATCAACTTGATGGTAGAAATTTTACAAATTCTTTCTACAGATATATTTGTATGTGTTGAAAATACATACAATGAAAATATATCCTTGAATACATTAGTCTATGAGCTGGGGCAAATTTTTGAAAATGCCTTAGTCATAACCACACACCTTGAGGGATTGAGTTGGTGGGCTTGGGGACTTAGGCGCATAGTCTCAGGGGACATAAAGGTTGATTGACATAAGATAGCCTTCAAAGACAATGGTCTACATCCAACGTTAGAGAGTAGCGACTGGGGTAGTAAAGGCTTGTGAGCAGACATCTAAGATTTTTATTGATCTATCCCAGAGCAAAGAAGAGTGGTGAAGAAATACAAAGATGCATGGAAACATTTAGTTCAATGGCCACTCAAACCATAGCCTCCATAATCCAGAAACCAGAAGAGCTACATAGTACCAATCCATCACTGCCAACCACTCTGAAAGGGACTACAATAGGAAGTCCTGAAGAGAATGGGATAAAAATGTAGATCAAAATTCAAATAATAAAATGAATAGGCTTATTACTCTGATAGAAGCTAGTGGAAACCTTATGACGATTCAGTAGTCACTCTTTAAGCCTGGAGTCAAACTCACCTCCATTATTCAGCTTTCAGTCTGACAACAACCTATAAACTCACTAAAACAAATGACCATCCAAGATTTTTTTAATGGCAGCATTTCCCAGGGATAAAGTTCAGAGGTCAGAGGTAGGAGGGGATAAAGGGAAGAGGAAACACAAAGGAAATGGACAGTACAGTTACACTATGAAGATTGCAGTCAGTTTCATGTGTGAAAATTTTAATGATTAATTGAATGGAAGACCAATTTTCTCAGTAAAGTTTCACCCAAATCTCAAGAAAACATTTTTAAAACCTTTCAGATACTAGAGTGTGTATGTGTGTGTGTCAGTTTGCTTAGATAAGAGAAACAAAATTCATTCACACGCATATGTCTTTAAGGGAGAAGTTTATTTACAAGAGCAATTGGACATTGAGAAAAACATCCCAACCCAGTCTAAGTCATAATTCTGATATTAGCCCAAATGTCCGATAGCAATCTATAAAATCCTCTTCAGACTCACGAAACACATGCAATGATGCTGAATGCAGGACAACCACAGGTCAGTGGGTAGAAAGTCTTTGGATCCAGTGGTGTTGTAAGCATCTCAGCACTGGCAGGCGTCTTCATGTGGCTGCTCTAGGTCTAGTTTTCTGGCCACATCAAGGTAAGTTCATATGGCTTCTCCTCAGGAATGCCTCACAGGGAACCAGCCTTGTGAGTCAAATGTCTACAAAGGAGTGTTCTGAGAGAGATAGTGTCTCCTGCCTCCAAGAAGGAATTACCACATATTCTAGAATTCTCAGAAGGCGGCCAGGCCCACACAGAGGTCTCATTGGCTATCTCCAGATTGACAGGCTAGACTCCACCCCTACATTCTTAACCCTCAAATTGTCACCAGATTAGATGACTGCCACATAGTGTACAGAGATATGTGTTATTTTTGCAGACTCTCCACCGGAAATCCACACATTTTAGTCATTTCTATTTCTGATTAACTGAGGAAATTATGGTCATATGGGTATAATAGCTAATGTGCACATTAACTGCATTGCGCTGAGCACTTCACTCCTCTGATTGAGTCTGATCCTCCTCGACACTCATTCTCAGTATGAGGTATGGGCTGTTCCTTTCTTTTCTTTTTTTTTTTAGGTGAGAAAACTGAGAGTTATAGAAAATAATTTATCCCAACTCACCCAAGCAGCATAATACATTTTCTGACACATCTATTTCCATTTGCAGAATTGAAGACATACTTGAGTTACATTTGAAAGACATTTCTTTGATATAACAATGAATTACTACAAAGGGAATTTTAATGATACTTAATATTAATGTGACTATTATGCCTATACATTAATACTTCAAAGTTGAACATTTGGGTGTTTGTGAAATACAATAAGTTAATGATGTTTCTGAACTTTGGTTAAAATATGTCACAGGAAAAAATATATACAAGTCATAGGTCAAAGATTGGCAAACTTCTGTAAAAGGCCAAAGTAAGTACTTAAACTTTTCAAGTTATATCATCTTTGCTGCCTATTGCTCAGCTCTGCCATTATGGCAAGAAAGCAGTTATGGGAAATATGTACATTAATGGGCAAGCCTGTATTTCAGTAACTATTTACAAAAACAAAATCGATTATAGGCCAATTTGGATCATAGACCATTGTTTACTGACTCTTGTTGTAAATGGTTTTCTGTAGATACAGTTATTAATGCTATGTTTTGAAATGAAATATCGGAATATGATTTCAATAATCATGCAAAAGTCTGTTTTTTAAAAAGACCTGAAAGAGGAATGTCCAGCACTCATCACATTAATTAACAATGACTTACTCTGCTGCATAATTTTTTTGCTTTGTCTAACTTATTAGAAGCTATGCAAGTGTGATATATTGCAATGGGTCTCTAAATCTTCCTTTTACATATTTCAAGGTCCTGAGACTCGTATGCTTAGAGTACAGCGTGAAGCAAATGAACAATTTCTTAACAGGAAAGGTATGATAATTTAGAATTTTGAAATATGGAATTATTTTGAGGATATTTTGACCCACTATGATGGCAGGAGATGATATTCCTTTGTCCTCTTTAACTCCATGGGGATAAGAAGATTGGAAAAAAAAGAGGCTTGGAAAAGTTAGTGTGATTTTGAGGTTTATAAAATCTGTTTGAATTCTCTTTTGCCTTTGCCAAACTTTACATGCTACTTTTACCTGATTCACTCAATGTGGCAGACATTAAAAAGTTGTTAAAATCAGTGAACAGCCATTCTGCCTGCCTACAGTCTTCCATAAGGAGTCCACGTGGCATAGTGGGTTTTGTGTTGGATTGCTCATGTTAAAGGTAAGCACCAGTTTTTTCCCCATGAGAGAAAGAGGAAACTGCCTGCTCCTGTAAAGATTGAGTCTTGATCTAGAATCACTGTGCATGGGGACTGACTTGCCAGCACTGGGTATGTTTTGGGAAGCCATCCATATTCTTCAAAGGTGTTGAGTGGTGGTTCTGACTCTCAGTGACCCAGTGTGCAACAGAACAAAACAAAACTTCTAGGTCCTGTGTCATCCTCAAAATCGTTCCTGTGTCTGAGCCCATTGTTGCAGCCATGGCGAGTATTTGGGGGGCTGGGGGTGGTCATCCTATTTTTTGTTGACCTTCTAACTTCACCCTGGTGGTACTAGGGGTTAGCATGTTGGGCTGCTAACTGCAAGGTCAGCCGTTTCAAACTCACCGGTGGCCCTGTGGAAGAAAGATGAGGCTACCTATTTTCATAAAGATATAAAGTCTTAGAAACTCAGGAAACCCTACTCATAAATATTTACAGTCTTAGAACCCCTGACCAGTTACTGAAAGACATCGTACTTGGTAACAGGTTCAATTCCTGAATGGGGACTATTCAAAGCATGCGAGACAAAATCTTACCATTCTTCATTTTTAAGAATATTCTAGTCATACTTCTTCCAAGACAGGCTTGTTTGTTCTGTGGCAGGCTATGGTACATTTTGATATCCATCACCAATACCACAATTCAAAGGAATCAATTCTTCTTTCATCTTTATCATTCCTTGTTAAGCTTTCATATGTATATGAGGTCATTTAAAATAGTGTGACTTGGGTCAGGCGGCTTTAGTCTTCAAAGTGTTATCCCTCAGAGTACTATCTTTGTTTTTCAGCACTTTCAGAGATGTACCAAATGCAATAAGCATGGTAATCTGATTGCATGACTGCTTCTTCCCTGGGTATTGATTGTAGATACAAGTAAAATGAGCTCCATGATATGTTTCGCATCACGGATATTAAAGTTGAGTATTGTTGCGGTTGTTTAGGATTGTGTGTGTGTGTGTGGAGGTGTGTGTGTGTGTGTGTGTGTGTGGAGGTGTGAGCCACATTGAAGACTGCAATCTTTCATCTTTGCCAGAGCGTGGTTCAAGTTCTCGTTGCTTTCAGCCAGAAAGCTGAGTCATTTGCATATCACAGATTCTATCCTAACGTCATGTTCTTCATCTTACCTAATTTCTTCAGTTATTTGCTCCACATCCAGATTGAAGTAAGTACAGTAGAAAGATACAGCCCCGATGTACACCGTTACTGATTTTAAACTGTGAATGATCCTTGTTTTCAGGGCTCTTAGTCAAATACAGCTTCCAAAGGAGCACAATTAAGTGTTCTAGGATTCCACTCTTCACAATGTGTCCATAATTTGTTATGGTCCACACTATTGAGTGGTCATCCACACATTTTTCATAGTCAAAAACACAAAGTAAACATCTTTTTGGAATTCTCTGCTTTAAGACAAGATATATCTGCTATTTGCACTTGTTTCCCTAGTTTTACATCTTTTTTAGAATCCAACTTGAAGTTCTGACTGTATCCTGGGTATGTACTGCTGCAACTGTTTTTGAATTATTTTCAAAACTTTACTTGCATACAATACAAATAATAGTATTCCACAATATCCTACTTCTGATAGAGAGCTTGCCGATATTATTTTTAATTGTTTTGTTTTCAATGTCACAATTCATACTTGGTAATATGTAGTTTTAGGATTTTTCACTAATGTAACACTGTCAAATTTCACATATAAGATGTTGTGTCAGTCTGGGTTGACAAGAAAATAAATCCTGGGGTACTCATATGTATAAGAAAGAGCTTTATATCAAAAAGTAATTGTATTTTAATACAACATTCCAGCCCAGTCCTGATCAAATCTAAAAGTCCAATATTAGCCCAAAAGTCTGATAACAACATCAAAATCCAACACTATCCAAAAATCCCTCTTCAGACCCATGCAGTCGCATGCAGCGATTCAAAATGCAGGAAGGTTATAGGCTGGTGGATGCAATGTCTTGGGGACCCAATGGCAATGGAAGCATGTCAGCACTGGCTTGGGTCTCTACATGGCTTATCAACAGGAAGGCCAAGGCAGAGAGAGAGAGGAAGTTCCCAGAATCTTAATGAGAAGGCCATGGAGACAAGGAGGTATCATCAGGTTGTGACCTGATTGACAGGCTAAACGCCACCCCTCACTCTTAATACTCTTAAGTTGACATGAGATTATGTAACTACCACAGCTGTTAGACATATGCTTAGGGCTTAATGTATTCTTGTATATTTGTACCCTGTAAATAATGGAATTATATAAATTCATGCAGTGCATCTCTCAGCCCCACCAAAAGGCGTTTTGATTTTATATAATGCATTTTTTAATCTACTACTGATAGGAAATGTTTTCATTTTATCCAGACACCACCAGAACCAAATTTCTGTTTATAATTTTAATTTAATGTTTGATTTCATAGAGTAATTATTTCTCTTTCACTATTTGTATCTTTCCAGTATTTGAGGCTGTAGGACCCATTTATATTGTGATACTCCCTCCGGTCTGATATCTTCATGTCCTGATGTGTGAATCAGCACGGTGGAAGGAGGACTATTCTCTGTAGAAGCTATTCTTACACCGAATCCATAGGCAATAGTTTAACTATATGTTTAAAGGGCTAAGAACCACAGAACTGCATCAGATTAAGTTGAAACTAAATGTATTTCCAACTCGGATTTTTTTTTCTTAGCTGAATCCCAAAATAACTGCTGCACTCCAACACCACTTGGACTGCAATTGGTTGATTAAGATTATCGATTCATCCACTCTGTGTGGTTAGAGAGGAAAGAAAGAGCAGTCTTAATCAACAATTATAATTATATTATTCTACTTTTGCAAATTAAAAAATGTACATGAGAATAATCACACGACAATTCTAAGATACCTCACAGGGTCTTGGAAAGGACCTAAGTGAAGACTTGTTTCTGCTCATCATTTCTGCAGGGTCATTACTTACAGATGAAATGCATCCACTTCTCTGAAGAGCTAACTCTAGTCGGGGATTATAAGAGCATAAACTTGAGAGCTATTTTCTCTTTAGAATCTGTTTTTCTAGTTGGCAAAAAATAGTTTGGTTATGAAAAAATTTCAGGGAAAAGTGAATAATGGATTTTTTATTAGTAGCAGAGTCAACCCTGGTGAAAAAATGTCCAAAAATTATCAAATGAAAACCATATGGATGACAATAAGACATTCTTTGATTCAACTGCTTTGGACACATCATCAGAAGGTATCAATTGCTAGAGGAGAACCTCATGTTTATGATGTAGATATTAAGAGAGGGGACAAGAAGTGACAAAAAATTGATGGCAAGGATTGAAGCGGTCTGGCAGAGTTGGATCAAAGACAATGCAACTGAGAGAAATTACTGAAACTCAAATGAAGGCTGAACATGATAGTGGGACAAGAGGAAAGTACAAAGAAATAGAGGAAAGAAGTAAGAGGCAAAAGGCATTTATAGAGATCTAAATATAGACATATGCATATGTAAGTATAATTATATATGACAATGGGTAAATAGATCTATGTGCATATGTTTTTAGATTTAGTGTGAAGGAAGCATATGGACATAGGACCTCTACTAAGTACTTCCTTGATGCAAGAACACTTTGTTCTGATAATCTGGTGCTCTGACATGCTCACCTTTCCAACAACGACTGAAGACAAATAAATGATGGTGCCCAGCTATCAAAAGATATAGCATCTGAGGTCTTAAAGGCTTGAAGATAAATAAGCAACCACTTAGCTGAGAAATAACAAAGTCCATATGGAAGAAACACACCAGCCTGTGTGATCATGAGGTCTCAATGAGATCAGGTATCAGGCACCAAAGAACCAGAGCAAGAAATCATTATGTGAATGAAATGGGGAATGTGGAATGGAAACCTAAAGCCAAAATGTAAGCAATTGGACATCTCCTTACAGAAGGGTTGTGCTAGTAAAGGTGAAGTGTAGCACCAATAAAACATATAGCTTTCCTCTGGTTCTTTAATGCTTCTTTCCCTGACCCCACCCCCACTATCATGACCCTAATTTTACCTTACAAATCTGGCTAGACCAGAGCATGTACATGGGTACAGATAAGAACTGGAAGCAAAGGGAATATAGGACAGATAAACCCCTCAGGACCCATATTGAGAGTAGCCATACCAGGAAGGGAAAGGGAAGGTAGGGGAGAAAGGGGGAACCAACCAAAATGACCTACATGTAGGCCCTCCCAAAGGGATGGACAACAGAAAAGGGGGTGAGGGAGTCATTGGACAGTCCAAGACACAAAGAAACAATAATTTGGAAATTATCAAGGATTCATGAGGAAGGGAGGGGGAGGGAAGGGGGAAATGAGGAGCTGATACCAAGGGTTCAAGTAAAAAGAAATGTTTTGAAAATGACAGTGGCAACATATGTGTAAATGTACTTGAGACTATGGATGGTTGTCTGGACTGTGATAAGAATTGTATGAGCCCCCAACAAAATGATTTAAAAGAGAGACCCTTATGAGATGAATCGGCACAATAGCCCCAAAAATGGTTTCAAACATACTCATGATTGTGAAGATGACAGAGGGCTGGTCTACAGATTGCTTTGTTGTACATGGAATCTTTATGGATCTGAGTTGATTTCATGGCAGCTAACAATAACAATAACACAACATTAACGATCAAAGATCTTGCTATGCCTTTTCATGCTTGTCAGTACACTGAGAAGTACCTTAATGAACAGAGAATAGCATGAGATTTTCTATCAAATCTCATCTAGAATCGAGAGTTTTGTTGGATCAAGTGATCCTTCTGGTACCAGTGAGGTCCAGGATTCCACAATACTATGATCCCTTGAATCTATGATGACATATGTATCTGTGATTCTGATCTCAATGTCCAGCTTTGAGTTTGAATCAATCTCATCTACTTATCTGGAACTTGCTGGCTAATGGTTTTAGCTGTACCTGCTCACATACAGAAAATTTACCTTTTTTAAAAAATTCAAAACGATTGCTTTCTGCTATAAACTCATGTGGCTACAATGAGGAGAATAGTAGAGTCAAATATCCGTTGTGCATGTGACCCACTGACTCTTTAGAAGACATGTGATTAAGGGTAAGTTGTGCATCCTCCTTTCATTCAATATCCTCAGACGTCCTCATCTATAATGGGGGTTGCTAGGAGATTTCTAGACACAGGGGATGCAAATTATTAACACCACTGGCTGCTTAATTGAAAGGAAAGAATGGTGGCTAAAACCTACTCCAGACATCTCAGAGAAAAGGTGTGGTGACCTAATTCTGAGTCAATTCAGTGGCAACTGAGGCAGGTGCTAGGTCCGAGATTTAATTAAATTAACAAAAGGAAAGGAGTCAGGGACTCTTAGTCAAACTCCATGTTTATATATTATGTTCCAGTATTGGCCTGAACAAGAAAGAGAAGTCGAGAGAACAATTTATGAGGATTCTGGATTCAAAGTTGTATCTAGAGGAAGTTATCAGTGGACCCCAAGTGGGTACACAGTATCAAGAAGGAAATAAATCAACTACTATCACTTGAGACCTTTTCTCGATGATCTAGAGAAGACTGCTTCTAATGCATGTTTGTAAATGAGCCTCTGATGTTCTGGCACCGTAAGGAGGTCTGGGTTCTCTGCCCAGAGGGAGGATGTAGGTCCTTGAGCTTCCCGGACTGGCTCGGAGGGTACTAGTCACACAATGTGAGTGTAGAGGTCCCAGAGCTTACTGCTATTTCACCCATAAAAGGATCCTCCTTCTACCCCAATGCCACCACACTATCACCAGCCCTGGAGGAAATGGAACTGTTATGGAAGTTTAGTCCCTTTTACTCCCTTGGGTAATTTTTTTCAAATTTCTTTTAAAAGTCTGCTGCTTAGTCCTCTTCAAAGGAATCCTGATAGTACCATGGTTGAGTGTTTGATTGCTACGGTTGGTGGCTCCAACCCACCCTGTAACTGCTGGGAAAAAGACCCGCTATCTGGGAAGATTTATAGAAAATTGCACAGACAACAGCAACAACAACAAAAACCAAACAGTGGAGAGGGAGGGGAAATATGGGGGCCCGATACCGGGGGGGTCGAAGTAGAAGGAAAATGCTTCGAGAATGAAGGTAGTAACAAATGTATAAATGTGGTCTGCATACAATTGATATATATATATATTGATCATGACAAGAGTTGTATGAGCCCCCAATAAAATAATTTATTTAAAAAATTCTAGAATACTATTATTCAAATTTATACACCAACCATTAAAATTAGTTATGAAAAAAAAAAGACCTCAATGTCATGGAGTCAATTCTGACTCCTGTTTACCCTATAGGACAGGGTAGGGCTGCTCCTGTAAATTTCACAGAAGTCCCATTTGTCCCCCCTGGGGCCCGCTGGCTTGGCAGTTCAAATCCAGAGGCAGCTCTCAGGAGCAGCGCTGGGTAGCTCCCACGACCACCAGAGGGCAGTGATGCCAAAACAAAAAGATATGAGTACCTTGTATAGTCCTCAAATTTATGGCTCTAATTTACATAAAATTATTTTACTTTCAATATAGGACAAGATTTTTCACAGCTATTTAAGGTGAGTTGTGTGTTAAGGAAACTACTCATAAGATCAGCACATGATGTAAATACTTTAAATTTTGTAATATTCACAGAAAAAAATCCAAATATGTGGCATATGTATATCTATAGCTTTTCACATTTACTTGGCCTGGGAAACTGGGATGCTAGTGGATAAAGAGTTTTATTGTAGCTTTAAGTAGAATCAAACATTTCTATTATTACAAACTCTCACAGAACAGCCTATTAGAGTTTTTTATTGTTTTTCAGTGTTTCAAATCACTTTCATAATTAGTCTTGAATTTAACCATATGAAATTCTGGGGCAGCAGAATAAAGAAAGGCTTATGAACAGTTTTCATTTGCAAATAAATAACATCATAAACTATTTAGCACAAACTTTTGATGGCAAATTAAGGCAGAAATGCCCAAATGAAGAAATAAAAAAGTTAGTCACTATTAACTTGACAGGGATGGGTTTACAAGCAATGGATAGCTGTAGAATTTTAGGAAACCTTTCTCTAAATATAGAGTAATAGGTGTAAGGTTAGAAGGTTGACCTTACAATGTCCACAGGGTGAATGTCCACAGGGAGGTATAAACTAAATTTAATCTATTATATAAAATTCTTAATATAAATGGAATGTACCCAGAGAATGGGCAGCATATAAAACATATGAAGAACTAGTAATTTTCATACACACAGCCAACCCTCCATCTCTACCTTTTCCACTTGGCTGTCAATGCCAACAGTGAATTGAAAATATTCATTCAAAAAGACAATTAAGTAGTGAAAGTAACACTACCAAGTTGAAGATGGAGCATAAAGTTTTGTTTACATAGCATTTATATAATATTAGGCACCATAAATAATCTAGAGATGATTTAAAGTATCCTGTAAGATGTTCATAGGTTATATGAAAATGCTATACTATTTTACATAAGGAGCTAGATCGGCAACATATTTTAATATCTGTGAGGCTCCTGGAGTCAATCCCTCAGTATCCCGAGGAATGACTACATACAGAGTTCTTAAAAATCTGAAAAGCAGAAATAAATGTGATTCTAAAATATGGTGTATTGCTGTTATCGTTAGGTGCTGTCAAGTCAGTTACAACTCATAAGGACCCTATGTGCAATAGAATAAAATGCTGCCTGGACCTGTGTCATTTTCACAATTGCTATATTTGAGCCTATTGTTCCAGCCACTGTGTCAATCCATTTCCTAAAGGACCTTCTTCTTTTACATGAACCTTCTACTTCACCAAACATGATCTCCTTTTCTGGGAATTAGTCTCTCCTGATAACCTGCCCAAAATATAGGAAGCAAAGTTTTTCACCCTCATTTCCAATGACCATTCTGATTTTTTGGAGACATATTTATTTATTTTACTGGAATTCCACAATAGTCTCTGCCAACATGATAATTGAATACATCAACTTTTTATCTTTCTGTGATCTTTCTTATTAAATATCAAACTTCTACATATAGATGAGGAGATTGAAAATGCCTTGGGTCAGGTGCATCTTTACATGTTCTGTTTCATCTTTGGCAAATTCTAATTTTCCTTTCTTCCTATCTTGAATCAAGTCCCATCAACAAAGGAGGCCTTGAAGGCTTTATGGTGCCAGGTTTTGCTCGAGTCACCTCCCAAGGTCAACTCAACTCGAAGAAAGCACCACTTCCTCAGTAATACTTTAAGTTCCCTATGAATCAGCAGCACCACTTATCTGTCAGCTTGTTGTATGGTGGTTGCTTTTGTCTTGCTGTGATGCTGAAAGATATAGTATTGGTATTTCCAATGCCAGCAGGGTCACTCAGAGTGAAGAGTTTCCAAGGGAACTTCCAGAATAAGAAGAATGAAGAAAGACGTGGCTTCCCATTTTGGAGAAAGGAACCACTGAAAACTTTATGCAGAGCTTAAAGACATTGCCAATGATTTGCTGAATGGAAGCAGAGCACTGCAGGAGAGAGCGTCAGACCATGGGCCCCTTGGGTTGGAGGGCCCTCAAATGTGTTGAGGAGAAGTTGGTGACCATGGTGACGAGAGTTGAGTAAAGCTGGTGGAAGTGGAGCTTTCAGAACTTCATTTGTTTATGGGGCAGGACTCAAGGTAAGAAGAAATAGCTGCCAAAATCTACTAATAATTGGAACTTGAATGCATGAAGTATCAATCTAAGAAGATTAGAAGTCGCCAAAGATGAAATGGAACACTTAAAGGTCAATATTATGTGTTGATCTAGGAACTAATGAGCTGAAGTAGACTGGTATTATCCATTTCAAATCAGAAAAGTCAAAAGGTTTACTATATTGAGATTGATACCATCAAGAGGAATAGCATTGCATTTATTGTCATAAAGAACACTGTAAAATCAATCAGAAACCACAATATTGTCTGTGATAGGAATATATCTGCCCACCTTCAAAGAAATCCAGTCAATAAACAATTATTCAAATATATGCACTGACCACAAAAGAGTCAGGAAAATTTGAAGAATTCTACCAACGTATTCACTCTGTAAGGGATTAAACACATAGTCAAGATACATAGATAATTATTGGTATTGAAATGCTAAAATTGAAAACAAAGAGGAAGGTATAGTAAATATGGTTATGGTGATAGAAATGAAGCTGGAAATAGCATGATAGAATTTGCACAATCATTGACTTGTTCTTAGCAAATACCTTTTTCCACCAACACAAATGGAAACTATACACATAGACTTCTCCAGATGGACTACAAAGAAATCAAATTGACCACATCTGTGGGAAGAGATGAAGGTGCTTGATATCAAGCAGCCAAAACCAAACCAGGAAATAACTGTGGAACAAAATATCAATTTCTCATATGCAAGTTCAGGTTGAAACTGAAGAAAATTAAAACACATCCAGTAGAGCCAAAATACAACCTTGATTCAATCCTATCTAACTGCAAAACCAGCAGCTCAAGCCCACTGGCAGCTCCAGGGGATAAAAAAGTGGCTTTCTGCTTCTTGGAGAAAGTTGCTGATGAAAATTCAGGATGGTTGTTTTCAGTACAGATTGCAACACAATGTAAAGAAGACCAAAATATTCCCAGCTGAACCAATAGGTAAAGCTATGATAAATGAAGAAAAAAATTGAAGGTGTCAAGGATTTTGTATTGCCTAAATCCACAGTCAATGCTTAGAAAAGCAGCAGTCAAGAGACCAAATGACACATTGTTTTGGGCAAATCTGCAGCACAAAACTTCTTGAAAGTGATGAAAAGCAAGGTTCATTTGAGGATGAAGGTGTACCTGACCCAGGCCATGCTATTTCTGATGGCTTTATATGTGTGTAAAAGTTGGCCATTGAATAAGGAAGACCTAAGAAGTATTGATGCCTTTGAATACTGGTGCCTGTGAAGGACACTGAAAATACCATGGACTGCAGAAAGAACAAACATGTCTGTCTCTATGGCCAGAGTGCTCCTTAGAGACGAGAAGGGAGGCTTCATCTTACAGACTTTGTACATGTTATCAGTAGAGAGCAGTCCCTGGAAAAGAACGTCATGCTTGGTAAAGTAGCGTGGCAGTGAGCAAAAGGAAGGCTCCCAAAATAAATGGATGTGACACGTGGCTGCAACAATGGGCTGAAGCATAGGAACAGTAGGGGTGATCAAGGAACAGGCAGTGTCCAGTGCTTAGTTCTGTTGCATATAGAGGTGCTATGGTTGGATGGTACTTAGCAGCAGCAGCAAAACAACTGATACTAGATGGCCGTTTTCCCAGTCTAGGGACTCAGAGATGAGGGCTGTGACTACCAAGTCTCTCATTCTATGATGTTTCTCTCACTGATGCACTTGTTCACAAGAGTCTAGCCGCACTTGTTCCCAGGTCGCAGTACTCCTGAGGGTGAGCATGGAAGCTGGAAAGGTTCTTAACGCAGGAAGTTGGAAGTCATTTCCATTTCATTCAGTAGGTCAAAGCAAACTACAAGGTCAACTCTGACTTGCAAAGAGTTTGTGGTCACATATAACATGACACAGGCTGGTATAGCAGAAGACACTGGAACAGACCAGAAGCATAAGTTAGTGTTTATGCATACAAATAATTCGGGTTTTGACGGTAAGGATCACATTTAAAAAATAAAAATCATTGCTTCCTTTCACCATTAAATCAGAGAGAGAACAAATGCTTAAGGAATAATAATGACAAGTGGTACCGTATTAGCATCTTTCTGTGATCCCCATATTAGTATTCTAATTTTATTTGGGAAGAAAATGAAGCTAAGGTTAAGTGAAGTTCCCATTGCTGATCGTGCCAAGGCAGAGTTAGGATTCACAGCTCCACCCCTTCATCAACTCTGTTAAGTCATTTAACATTTGCTGAATACCTACTATTTGCTAGCTACGATAGTGCTTTTGGAGAGGCAGAAATAAAAAGTTGAAAGGTCATATAACTCAGCAAGGGAGATTAGCTTCCATTAAAAGATAAGGCATTTCACTTTACCCTCTCACTTCTGGTGTGTGGAGTCTCTAAACAAGCATGCAAGTGGCTCATGACCTTCCTGTTCTTACTAAGTCCAGGCAGAGTAGAGTCAGGCAGACTGCAGGTCAGGCTGTTAGTGATTGTGTGACTCTTTATAGCTAGAATCTTTGCTTGCAAACAATAGAAACTGTCTTCCCACCACAAGCAAAACCACAGTTATGAGATGTTAACTACAGAACCAAGGGGAAGGCCGTGCAACCAGATTCAGAAATAGGAAAGAATTCAGATGCTCTAGAAGCTTAGAAGGAAGAAGTCAGGAATTTAACCAGGACAAATCTGATAATGGAATGCCTGGATTTCTATTATATCTAGTCTCTTTGTCTCTTTGTTTAACATTACTAGTCAAAGGAGAGAACAACTCGTATCAAGTCACACCTCTTGGCTAGTGAAGGGCAGTGCACATGATTACAGTCCCCACAGCCTGCTTCTAGTGGACGCAAGGTAAGTAGTCTAGGATGTTGCTATGAAGAAGAGTGGAAATATTCTAGGAAGTCAATAAAGAAAATAAAATCCATATGATTCAGTGCATGTCACTGTGCCTTGCATTTTAGAGTAAGAAAGTAAACATTTTATCCCACAGAAAATAAACCTACACATTAACCACAAGCACCCGTCAGCTCTACTGGCTCCACATGGACTATGACTGAGCTTCCATCCTAGGAGGTGATGAAAGAGTTTTTCAAATGGCAGCTGCACACACGTCATCGACCTTAGTCACTGTAGGAGTGTAGAAATCACACACCCAGTCATGCTGAGCTTGCGAAAGCCTTCTGTGGGAACAGAATCCATAACTGTCCCATGCCGGTGATACTTGTGATTTATCATTACTGCTAATGCGAAGAGATGAAATACGATAATAAATGAAAAGAATTGTGCTTACTAGTCATAAACCCATACATGAGCCTTTCTATCAACTGTAAACCATATGGTATGCAAAATACAGAAGTCACAACTTCATTTAGTCTTATCCTTGCTCAAAGATTACCTCCATCACCAACAGTGGACACTACAAATCTATACCTTAAAACAATAAAGATGTTTTTGCAGTACGGGCTAGTAAAAGAATTCCAGAGAATAATGCCTTGAGAGTTCTCAGGTACTAACTCCTGTCAACCTGTAATATTTCCTTTTGCTTCTAGGTTGAAATATTCTTTGGTGTCTTATGGGATTTGGAGGTATAACATCAAAGAGAAAAACCACACTGACCTTCAGAAATAGATTACAAGAAGGCCTGAGGCCCTTGTCCCACTGAAGAACAGCCTACTTAGAAGTTTTACCTTTGTAGAGAATATTCACGAGTAGCCTGGGGGTACTTTGCACTCGTTACTTTTACTCAATACACAAGCAGACATATAGCCTGAGTCTCTGGAACAATCAAGAAATAAGGTTTCTATAAAGAGACCAGATGAACAACTCATACCTGACAGAATTTTTATGTAGGCTGTTTTAGATCAAGTGGACCAGAGAAACAACTCCAGTGGCTCTCATCTATGTGTAAGAATGAGATTTATATAAACAAGTAATTATATAAGCAGAAAACAACCCAACCCAGTCCAACTCAAGTTTGTGTATACTAGTCCTTAAGTCTCTCTTTAGGCTCACCCAGTCACGTACAACAATGCAGAATGGAGGAGGCACACAGGCCAGGGATTTCGAAGGCATGCAGAGCCAAGGTTGGTGGAAACAGGGCAGGGTTCTGGTAGCTTTCAGGGTGGTCAGCAAACAGGAAGGTGAAGGTGGGCATGGGGGGTGGGGAGGGTTCCCCAAGTTCCTCCTTATGAGAAGGTCACCCTCTGAGGAGGCACCACACTGTAAGTTGATTAACAGACTGGCTACCAACCCTACATTTTTATATTTCTTCAAGTTGATATAACATTATCTATCATATAGATGCACACATTGTAGTTCATGCATCCCTTTTGTGAATTAAAAAGCCTTCATCTTTTGGGAAACAATCCCATGATTCAGTCTGGGAATATATAGCCTTGTCTATTTTGTGTAGTTATCATAAAGCAGGTCCATTTTTGCAAAAATAAATTTTACATCCAAAATCTGATTCTGTCAGCATTCAGTCACATTTTGTATCATGCACACATACACGCACATACACACACACACACACACAATTGCAGACGCATAAGGCTTCTAAGAAAATTCCTGTATTTAAATGGAAGCATACCCAGAAAGAAGATCTACTGAGTTGAGGAGTGTTAATCTCCAAACTAGATAAGTGAGGGAGAGGGATTTTATCTGATGCAAAGAAAATCCTATCCAGAGTGAATTGAAGAAGCAGCTGGAAATAAAACAAATTCAAAGAAAGAAGAAATGTTGGTGAAAGCATTGAATGAATAGGAAAGATATAGGCTAAGACTAATCCTAGCATGTTGTCTGTAAGGGGGAAAATTCAGTTTGGCACAAGAGTCTAAAAATTGTTAAGTACTGGCAGCAGATAGCTGGACAGAGAGACTGGAGTTTTAGACTGAGGATATGGTAGGGGTCTCATCTGGCTACAGAAGACAGAAGGTGACTCTACCCCCTCACCAGCCCAAGCCCTCTTGCTAGAAGGCGCCGAGCCCAAGGGTCGGCAAACTCTAGATACTGAAGAGCCAATCATGTCCCTCCTAACAACTTTAAAATCACTCAAGAGCCTTAAATATGTCTTACCAGGCAAATGACATCACCGTGATCCGAAGTAATCACCTTCAAATGTTTTCAGAGCTACTTCAGAACCGCACAGAGCTCACGAGCCATGGTTTGCCGACCTCTGCCCTAGCCCACCAGCAACCATCTTTCCTGCAGTATTCTATTTCTCAGGATGATCCCATCACCTGCTGTAACAGCCAGACTGAACTCACAGATGGTGCACATCATTGTGAGGGTTTGTGAGGGGAGGAGGACTGGGTCACGTGATGGACTGCAAACAGCAAGGTTAGTGTGCACACCCACCAGCTGCTCGGGAAAGCAATCGAAACAGTAGATTCTGATGGGCCCCCATCAATACAAGGCAATGGAGATGGCGAGCAATTCCAGAGACTTGGGTGAGTTCTCTCGGCATGAGTCAGCTAGATTCAAAATGGCAAAGAAAAGGCACTTCCTATAGCAAGAACCATCTGGTGCACTTCTCTAAGAAAGGCTGTGATGGTGCTCCCTCAATGCAAGAACGCTTTGTTCTATGAATCTGGCATTCCTCAAAGCTCAATGGCCCAACATGATCACTGAAGTAAAATGGGTGCACAAACAAATGTGGTGAAGAAAGCTGAAGGTGCCCAGCCATCAAAGGATATATCAAGTGTCTTGAAAGCCTGAAGATAAACATTAGACCATTTACCTGAAAAGAGACCACAGCCACACAGAAGAAGCACAACAGCCAGCATGGTCAGATGGTGGTGAAAGTGGTAAAAGGTCTAGGCAATAGACATCAAATGGGGCGGGAAAAAAACAAAACAAAACAAACATATATCACTGTGTGCACACATCCCCAATGTACCAATTGAGGACATGCGGGAGCATGAGCAAGGGTGGTGAACAAAGCAGAAGGACCCAGCTATCAAAAGCTAGCGCATCTGGGGTCTTAAAGGCTTAAGCATAAACAAGCAGCCATCTAGCTCAGAAGCAACAAAACCCACCATAAAAGAAGATCACTTACCTATGCAATCATGAGGTGCTGAAACAATCAGGTATCAAAGAACCAAAATAAAAATCAATGGACCAATTGACCCCTGATATCGCTGATGACAAATGGATACAAAGGCAAACAAAGTAGAAGAAACAATTGTACCCAGCTAACAAATGATTGAATGCCTGGAATCTCAAAGACTTGAAGATAATCGAGTCACCATTCAGCGCAGAAACAGCAAAGTCCACATGCAGGAAGCACACCAGCATGCGTGATCAAGAGGGGCCGAAGGGAGCAGATATCGAGCACCAAAGAACAAGAATCACATCATTACATAGGAGGAGGAGAGTAGGGTGGGGACCTAAGGCCCACTGGTGGGTAATTGGTCACCCCTTTACAGACACGGGGGGGAGACAGACCAGTTGGGGGGCAGCCAGGCAGTGATGATGAATACAAGTTTTCTCTAGTTCCTGAAGCCTTCCTCCCCGTCCCCCAACCATCATGGGCCCAACTCTACCTTGCAAATCCAGATGGACTGGAGAAGTCACACTGGCATAGAGGGGAGCTGGAGATATGGGGAAACCAGGATGGATGGGCCCCTTCGGGCCAATGGTTAGATTGGAGATACTGGAAGGGTGGAGGGAAGTGGGGGTAGAGAGATGGAACCAACAGCAAGGATATATACACAAGCTCTTATTTGAAGGACAGGCATCAAAGGAGTGGGTTGGGGGAGAGGTCGGGCAGTGTACAATATGACAAAACAATAACAGTGTATAAACTATTGAGAGTTGGAGGGGAGGAGAGACCAGGGGCAGAGGGGAAGGAATGGATAAGCCAATACTAGGGGCTAAAGAGAAAAAGGTGGACGATTGGAGAACAGTAATAGAAGTGGACATGTGAGGGTGCTTGACGAGTATACTTATTTATATATTGTGAAAAACGATGTATGAGCCCCTAATAAAATGATTGAAAAAAAAAAAAGAAAGGCTGTGAGCAGACATTTTCTACACTGTCCAGTCCAAGGTGGGGGGACCATCTTCCTCCTCCTTCGAAGAGTGAGTCAGATATTTCTAACACAGAAGCGCCAGTCTATGAGGCGACGGTCTGACGCAGAGGGACACACGTGCTACAGCAGGAGAGAAGAAGCTACTGAATAGCTCTCCTCAGAAGGCAGGCCAGGCAGGTCCAGATAAATGCGACAGGATCCCCTAGAGAGGGCCTACACACCCAGAATTCGTGTGCCCCTCTCCGCAGCCACTCTGTCCCTGCGTCCAAGAAGAGTGTAACGATTAAAAAAAAAGATAGAGGTTAAAAAAAAAAAAAAGAGGGAGTAAAAAAGGAGCACCCAAGAAGGAAAGTGCCTCCAGAGACACCTGAAACAACCTCCAGGTCTGCTGAAGTTCAGGCACCCCTGGACCTGGTAAGAAGAAATTCCGAGAGACAAGCCAACAACACCCAGGTGACATCTGACCAAGAGAAGGGCATAAAGGTAGGCTCTTTTACGCATCTGCTTTTTGCTGACACCGCTGGAATTCCTGGCTCCTGGGGGTGCGGTGGAATCCCTGCAACGCACAGAGGTTGACCACGCTGGAATTGGAGGTCGCTTTGAGGACTATGCTAGGGACCTACTTCTGAAAGGCAGTCACTGGAAACCCTATGGAGGGGCCGCTCTCCTCTGACCCTCGCGGGAAGGGCAGTCGTCATGAGTTGGAATTAACTTTGCAGCAACTAGGCAGTTTTGTCGTCAGTGTGGACTTGTCAGATCATCGATGTTGGAGTTTGGGTTTTTTGTTTTTTGTGGGGAGCAGGCATCACTGCCCTCTGCTGAGAGTAGGAGGCCCAGCCTTGTTCCTGGAGAGCTGCTGCTGGATTTAAACTGCCAACCCAGTGGGCCGCAGTCCTGCACACAACCACTACACCACCGGCTCAGCCCTCATTGATGTTGTCTTAAGAGAAAAAAAAAAAAAACTTTCTTCTCTGAAACCTTATTTCTATCAAGAACGAGAAAAGGAGTCTGGCTTGAGCTAGCTTTGTGCTTTATACTATTAGCACTAAATATTTTACCTTACATTTTGTTACATTAAATCCCATCACATGACATGTCAGGCCGCATCATGTCCCATTAGCAGCAGCTAGCAGCCTCTGGCTTAAGCACACTTCCACCTTAAGAATTTTTGCTGTGACGGAACAAACCCAAACCCAGTCGGTCCACGTATTCATAGCCTAAACAATTCAATTTGTTCCAAACAGTGCAAATCACAAGCTTAGGATCTCTATTTTTAACAATAGCAAATAAATTGCTTAGCTGCCAAGATCACTGGTACAGTTATAATTAATCTCACAATATTATGTATTAAGTTCCAAAATAGATTCTAAAGTCAACCCTGAGGAAATGGATTTCAGTAAGATGGTTGTCAAAACTCTCAATATGTGCACACACACACACACACACACACACACACACACGCACGCACACACACACTTAATTACAATGCCAATAAGGAGCACTGGTGGTGGTACTGTGGTCTAAGCATGGAGCTACTAACTGCAAGCTTAGTAGTTCAAACCTACTAGCCACTGCACAGGAGGGAAAAAAATGGACTGGCTGTTCCCATAAAGATTTATAGTATTTGATGCCCAGTGATTTGATGACAGTGGATTGTGTTTGGCTTTTTATATGTCAGTTATTTTTTTTCCCCTTTACCTTTCTGAAGCATGCTGAACATACTTATGTGGTCCCATTTCTATAGTGGTGCAATTATTATGTTGCTTTGTGGTTATTTGGCTACTTCAGATTGTTACTTCTTGCTCATGACACTGTCCCCACCGCCTTTCTATGAAGCTGCTAGGACACTGTGGAGTGGCAGGTAAGATGGTTAGTAAAGGCAAGGGTTGGCCAGGATGAACTTCCTTATCTCTCAAGAGATCTGGTTTCACTCATTACAAAATTAGATTCTCTTTGAAGTAAACCATGCAATAGCTGAAATACTTTATTAAGAGCAAATTAGCTAATCCAATCTCTTTCCACCAAGGCATGTCTATCTGGTAGCTAGAGGGGGAAAAGAGACTATATAGCTTTGTTCAAGACAGATGAACAGATTCCTGGGAGGGATATAACAATACAACTCACCTACATGGAGTGTCTGACAAAGCTTGAGTGTCTTTATCTTTATAGATAACATCACCCGGCAGATTAAGAAAATGATTCAAAGATCTGGATGGAAAGGCATAAGAGGCACACTGAAAGCTAATAATCATGATTAAATAATTTTAAATCTCATGGAAACAGTAGCATTTTTCTCACCCAAAAAAAGTGAATACTACTTATTAAGTCATTTCAGATAGATAGAAAGAAAATAATAAAATCACCTAGTAAAAGTAAAGAATTATAAATCCTCAAAATCACCCCACAGAATCAAAACCCCAAGGCAAGACATTTGCATCATAAATATTTGACGAGTTCCATGTTGAGTTTGTTTACTGGGGAAAAAACAGGTACTTGTATTAGTAAAAGAGGAAACCAACACTAGCCTCAGATCCTTTCTCTTTTGCATCTTATGCTACACTCACAGAAGGTGCCTTCTGCAGATTCCGGAACACTGGGCAAACAATTGTGATCTCGGAGCTTTCATGGGAAAAGGGCTTTGAAAAAATTAAAGTCTGTGTAAGGTGACCTTGCAAGACAATGGCAGCTAAAGAAGGAAAACAAATCTGAGTTTCTAGTATGCTGTTTTAACTTGAGAAAAGTTATATGCATACATGGGTATGTACCTGTGTGTCTGTGTATGTATGCACATGTACTATATATGTATATAGACATACACACATGGCTAGGTTCAAAAGGTTAATGAAAATGGAATTAAAAGATAACAGAATATTTCCATGAATGGTCTTTTGGGGGGGGGGACATCACTGCCCTCTGGTGGTTGTGGGAGCTACCCAGTGCTGCTCCTGAGAGCTGCTGCTGGATCCATGAATGTTTTAATCCCCCCTCATACATGTATACATGTTTATGGATGAATATGTATATAATTTTAATATTCTATAGTAATCCAAACCCTAGGAATTTTTTTTTTGGAAAGTCTCCCCTCCAGAGAACCACTGCTTTTGCCCTGGGACCAGAGTAGACGCAAGAAAACACAAGCTTGACAAGATGAAGGCCCTTGTCTGAACAACTCACTCTCTGTGTGCTGGAATTGTACAAACGTGAGTGGAGTAGGTGCTCAGAGGTTTCACTGGTCCAACTGGTGAGATCTTCAGAAGCAGGAAGCTGTGTCCTGAGAGCGCACCAGAAACCCCCACAGCTGTCCTTTGTCTATGATTGTCATCTGATGCTGAGTGCTCCACTTCCAGACCAGAAGGCCTGTGGTTCCAAGACACCCAGGAACCTGTGCACTGTGCACTGACCTGAGGTCTCGTGGAGCTGTGGATGAGCAGGCATGACCAAGCGTGGGCTTTGGAGAATTTGAAACTTGAGGCAGCTCCTTCATGGTCTTGTTGGGCACCCTAGGAATTTTTAATGAAAAACTATTATCTTCTACTAGAAACACCATAACACAAATAGAAGGAAATCACATAGGGACTCTGGTTTAGTTGTTGTGGTATTCCCAGTCCCCACTACAATGTATAACATAAAATAGTGTATTAGAGTGAAGGAGCCCAGGTGGCAACCTGGGTTACTGGGAAGTCAGCAGCAACCCATGAGCTGCTCCAAGCAAGGATAATAAAGCTTTCTACTCCTGAAGATAATTCAAACATCAGAAATCCAAAAGAATAAATAGACTCTGTCCGCTATGGTGGCTCTGAGTCTGAATTGACTTGATAGTAGTAGATTGGGTTTGGCTTTTTAATACGGGGGTGGGGGGAGGGGAGAATGCGCTATTTCAAAGAAATGGCTCATGGGATTGTATAGGTTGACAAGTCTCTAGAGTTCATGAGTCAGATGTCAGGCTGCTGGGGGCTTTTCCTGGTTCACAGAGCTGCAGAAGTTGTTGTGTGTGCATGCCTTTCTCTGAGATTTCTGGAAAATCAGCAGCATCCAGTGGTGGCAGAAGCAACTCATCATGGGCAGGGGTCCCTATGTGGCCTCTCCAGCTTCAGAGGTCTGGTTCCTTCAGGGCAAAGCCGTGTGGCTTCTGCTCTGGCACCTTCAGCTTCTCGGATGCTGCCATCTTGTCTTGTCCGTGATTAACCGTCTCTGAGACTAACTTCCAACAACTGGGGAGATGGCTTCTCATCTTCATGAGGGAAATATCATGAGATTTCCCAGACGTATCAGGAGAAAGCCATGCCCACACAGAGGCCTCATTGGCTGCACAATGGTTATCTCCAGATCAAGAGGCTCGATTCCACCCCTACATTTCAATCATAAAATTAACATAAGCACATGACTGCCACAGAGAGGTTAATATGTGTGTTGCTATTGTAGTTTGTCCTCATGTCAAGTGGCCTCTGTACAGCAGAGAGAACACTGCCCAATCTTGTACCATTCTCACAATTGCTATGCTTGAGCCCACTGTGGCAGCCACTGTGTCAATCCATCGCATTAAGAGCCCTCCTCTTTCTCACTGGCCTACTCCATTGCCAAGAAAATACATGTATGTGTGTATTGTAGATATGTGTATGTCTTGCATATAGATTGAACAAATATGATAAAAATATACAACCCTGATGCACACCTTTCCTCATTTTCAACCTTCCAGCATACCCTTGTCTTGTTTGCACAACTGCCTCTTGATTCATGCACAAGTTCCATAAGAGCACAATGAAGTGCTCTGCAAATGCCATACTTCTCAAGATTATCCACAGTTCACTATGATCCACACAGTTGAATGTCTTTGCATAATCAATGGAGCACAAGTATACATCTTTCTCGTCTTCCCTGCTTTGAGCCCAGATCCATCCAACAGCAGCAATGAAATCCCTTGTTCTCCCATTCCTATTCTCAATCTGACCTGTGCTTCTGGCAGTTCCATGTCAATGCACTGCTGAAACTGATGATCTTACTGACATGACATAAGTGGCATTGTTTTATATTTTGGACATTCTGTTAGGTCACCTTCTGTAGAATAGAAACAAATATGGATCTCTTCCACTCAGTTGGTCAACTAGCTGTCTTTCAAACTTCCTGGCATAGACAAGTGAGGACTTCCAGTGCTTCTTTAACTTTCTGAAACATTTCAATAGGTATTCCATCAATTCCTAGAGCCTTGCTTTGGCTAATGCAGTCAGTGCAGCTTGAACTTTTTCCTTCGGCACACATTGATTCTTTCTCATGTGACACCTGCTGAAATGGTGAAATCCCCATTAGTTGTTTTTGGTACAGTGGTGTTATGTATTCTTTCCATCTTCCCTTGATACTTCTTGTATCATTCAATACTTTTCCGATAGAATCTCTGAAAACCTATACATAGCAATTACATAGGCTAGAAATAAGAAAAAGCCCAGGTTCGTGTGGTTAGTGCAAAGGTGGCAATTTCTAGTGTCTGTGGTAGTCCAGGTAGCTATTCTAACATAGGTTATGCCTCCTTTAAGGGCTTCATTCTTGTGGAATTTTATCTCCTATGCTTTCTAAAGAAGCCCTAGTGATATATTGGTTTTACATTGTACGACAATCTACAAGGACAGCAGTCTGAAGCCACCATTTGTTCCATAGGAGGAAGACAGGGCTTTCTACTCCCATAAAGAGTCAGTCTGATGGGTAGTGGGCGTACAGGGCACTAATCCACCCAAGAGGGGGGTGTTGTTTATATCTCCACAAGAGAGGAAATAAGGGACCAGACTTCAACCCTGTGTGACAAGATGTGAATGCAACATACTGGCATGAAGCAGGGAACCAAGAGAAGTTTGTGGGGCTGGCCCTAATCCCAACTACTTGGACACAAACCCCTCAGAAGAATTCACTTCCAAGGACAGCACCGAGGCTACAGCTCACGGAGAGGAACTCATCTGATCACAGTACACAGAATCACATGAAGAGGGAAGGGAGAGAGAATGAAGCACACCCTGGCCCACCAAGCCCCAAAATGATATTCCTGCTCAGAGAAGCCAATGAACAGAGAAGACCATAGGGCCAGCCCCACCATGAGAAACAATGTCCCTCAATAACCCATAATACTATGGGGGACAACCTTGGAGGCACAGTGCAGGAATTGTGCCCAGTCTGACCTCACCACACCAAGGTGAAAAGCTAAGGCTGTGCAACAGAGCAGACAGGGAAGGAAAGCAATGATGTTCCCGAGGAATATCAAAAATAGATTTTGGGTCCAGGGTGTGGCACCTGATCAGACTTGACCAGAAAATAACACTCCTAAAGCTCGACAAACAGACCTGGAACTATTTTTTCTGTCGATTGGTTTTGTTGTTTTTATTGCTATTGTTTTGATTTTGTGTTTATTTGTTTTGTTTTGCTCTATTGTTTTTGTGCTTATTATTGTTTCTGCATGTCTGTCTAGATAAGAAAGGTGGGATATCCGTGCCCACCCAGGGAAGCCAAAAAAAAGGTGGGATAAACAATCCAGAGGAGAAAATAATGGAACCAACAGTTCCAGGGGGACATAGAGAGAGGGGAAGGCGGGGGAAAGAAAGGAGGTTGCCAACCAACCCAGGGACAAGGAACAACAAGTGACCTATATAGGATGCCTGGTAGGGCTTAACCAAGGGCAATGTAGCTGAGAAGAATTTCTGAAACTCGAATGAAGGTCAAACGTGATAGTGAGATAAGAGGAAAGTAAAAGGAAATAGGGAAAGAATTAGGAGGCAAAGGATATTTAAAGAGGTCTAACTACAGGCATGTACATATTCAAATATATTTATATATAATTATAGGGAAATCTATCTATGTTCATGTATTTATATGCTAAATACTAAGGTAGCAGATGGACATTGGGCCTCTACTCAAGTACTCCCTCAACACAAAACACTTTGTTCTAATATCCTGGCATTCCATGATGCTCACCTTCCCGACACAATCACCAAAGAAAAAGTGAGTGCATAGGCAAATGTGGTGAAGAAAATTGATGGTGCCCAGCTATCAAAAGATAAAATGTGTTAGTATGGGTAGACTGGAGAGACAAATTCAAGGAAACTTGCATATGTATAAGGAAGAGTTTTATATACCAGAGCAATTGGATATTGATAAAATATTCCAACCCAGTCCAGGCCAAGCCTCTAAGTCCAATATTAGCCCATATGTCTGATACCAATATATAAAGTCTTCTTGAGGATCACAAAACACATGCAATGACACCGAGTACAGGAAAATCACAGCCCAGAGGGCAGAAAGTCTTTGGATCATATGAAGTTGTAAGCATCTCAGTGCTGGCAGGGGTCTCCATGTGACTTCTCCAACACCCCTGGTTGCATCAAGGTAGGTCCATGTGGCTTCTCCTCAGGGACATCTCACATGGAGTGGGTTTTGTAAATAGAGAGTCTTCAAGGGAATGAACAGACAGAGAAGTGTTTCCTGCATCCAAGAAGAAAAATATATTTTTAGAATTCTCAGGAGAAAGCCCTGTCCACACAGAGGCCTCATTAGCTATTATTTGATTGACAGACTAGCCTCCACACCTTCCCTCATAATCGTCTCAAATTGACATCATATTACATAACTCTCACATATAGTATCTGGGGTCTTAAAGGCTTAAAGATAAACAATCACTCATCTAGCTGAGAAGCAACAAAGTCCATATGGGAGAAGCACACCAGCTTGTGTAATCCTGAGGTGTTGATGGGATCAGGTATCAGGCATCAAAGACTCAGAAAAAAAAATCATATCAGTGTGAATGAGGGGAAGAGCAGAGTGGAGAACCAAAGCCCATCTGTAGCTAATTGGACATCCACTTACAGAAGGGCCACATGGAAAAGACAAGCCAGTCAGGGTGTAGTATAGCACCGATGAAACATACAACTTTCCTTTAGCTCTTTAATGCTTCCTCCTCTCTACTTTCATGGCTCCAATTCTACCTTACAAATCCAGCTAGACCACAGCATGGGTACGGATAAGATATGAAAACAAGAAATCCAGGACAGATAAACCCCTTAGGACTAATAAGAGTAACAATGCCAGGAAGATAAGAGGAAGGTGTGGGGAGAGAGAGGGAACCAATCACAATGATCTATCTATAACTCCTTCCCAGGGGTTGGACAAAAGAAAAATGGGCGAAGGAAGACATCAGTCAGTATAAGACATGGATAGATAATAATAATTTGTAAACTATCAAGAGTTCATGAGGGAGCGATAAGGGAGAAAGGGGGAAAATGAGGAACTGATAGCAAGGGTTTAGAAAATGTCTTGAGACTGATGATATGTATAAATGTGCTTAACACAATGCATGTATGTTCGGATTGTGATAAGAGTTAGATGAGGCCCCAATAAAATGATAAAAAGAAAGATAAAATGGTAGTCTCAGAAACCCACAGGCGCAGTTCCATCTGTCCTGCAGGCGTGCTCTGCGTCAACATTGACTAAATGACTGTAAGGGAAAGGTCCTCAACCTCCACTCCCTTTATGTACAAATCTCAGGAATCCAAGAGTGCACCTCCAGAAATGGAGCTCCCCAAATTTCTGCCATACAATTGACCATTTACTAAACCCTCTTAGGTAATCCACCCAAATAATCTTGGTTGGATCCCAGCTGTGAAATGAAAAGACTTTTCTTAAAGTTCTAAAGGGATGAAGAAAACCTGCAATGGAATTAACGTTTAACGCTACTGATCAGGAGAGTATCAACTTATTTCTTGTGAGGTATTGCTACATCAATTTCAACTCATTGCAGCTCTTTATGTACAGAGTGAAACTACTGAAGAGTCTTCAAAGCTATAACCTTTCAGAAGGTGCCTCTGGGTAGGTTTGATCTGCCAAACTTTGGCAAGTTCCTTGTTCTTAAACATTTATACCACCGAGGGACTCAGTAGCTCAACCCACTGAATAAAGAGGGGGGATCCAGACGTGGGAGGCTCATCGTGGGCATATTGCTCCATTTCACATAGTTATTCAGGTACCCAAATGGACAGAAGCTCATTTTCAATGCTTTCTTCCAAGTTTGCTCTGCGCTGAGCACAAATACCCAGAAAACAGAAAGGGAAGTAAAAGATGAAGACAGCTTGGTTTCTTTTATTTACTTTGTCCCAACAATTGTTGCTGTTGTTAAAGGCTGTTGAGTCAGTTTTAATTCACAGTTTCTCTATGTACAGCACTGTCTTGTCCTGTGCCAGTCTCACATTCCTTTCTGTGGTGGACCCTATTGTCACAACTGTCTTGGATGGATCATTTCTTGTGAAGAGCTTCCCTCTTTTAGGATATAAGCCTCTACTTTATCAAATGGGATGTCTTTTGTCCAGGGACTGTTCCATCCTGATAACTTGCCTGTGTCCGAGACATAATGTCTTGCTATCCTCACTTCTAAGGAGCTTTCTGGCTGTACTTTTTCCAAGCAGATGTGTTTATTCTTTTGGCAGTCCGTGGTATATATCATATTCTTAGCACTGACATCATAATTCAAATGCATCAATTCTTCTATAAAGAATGAAAATTCTTGTTCAGTCTCCAAGTTATTGCATGTATATGAAATGATTTTTAAAAATCCTTAGGTTGGGTCAAGGACATCTTAGTCCTCAAACTGGAGGGACCAGGTGGGCAGAGCTAACTTGACTTCACAAGGGAAGCTACGGAGGACCACTGAAATGACTGAAAACAAACCCCTTCTCTTCCACTGGAGAACTCTATAAAACCCTTTCTTTTCCTCACTCAAATAGGTAGTCTTTAGGAAACATTATTCTCACTGACACCTTGTGTATCTAACTACACCTGGCTTATTCGTCCACCGCCTAATTTACCCACCCACTCCTAGTATTGAAAATGTTGGCATTCATCGTATAGCACACAGCCCAATCACTTATTGTGTGGTGATACAGTGATCAAACAAGTCTAATATTGATATAATAATAGACACAGATCAATGGCATATAATTGAGAATCCAGAAATAACCTACTTGTCTATGGTCAACTGATTTTTTTTGGGGGGGGGCATCACTGCCCTCTGGTGGTGGGAGTAGGAGGGCCAGCTTTTGCTTTTGCGGAGCCGCCGCTGGAATTAAACCTCCATCCCAGTGGGCCGCAGTCCCACACACAACCACAACGCCACCGGGGCTCAACCCGGTCAACTGATTTTTTTTTAATAAGAATTTCCCACTAAAAAAGGAAAGAAGAATCTCCTCAGCAAGTGCTGAGAAAACTGGATTTCTACATGCAGTAACATGAAACAGGTCCCATACACAAAAAGAAATTCACAATGAATTGAGGACCTAAAGCATAAAATTCCATACTAAACCATAAAACTGTTAGAAGAAATGCTGTCAGACCTAGCCTTTAACAATAATATAATAACAATAGCACAGTGTGTGAACGCTTAAGTAAGACCTCAGGAAAATTTAAAACTTTGATCAGCAATAGATTTTTACCCCAAAAGGAAAAATACGAGGTATTAGCTAGGCAAAGATTTTCAGAAACCATAGAATCTAAACACAAGATGATTCCTTATCTATATTTATCTATACCAATGTGCATTGCTGCATCATTCACAGTAGCCAGAGTGATGACATAATCCTTCAACTGATGAATGGATAAACAAAATATGGCACATACTACTCCATCAGAGAGTTTTAAAAAAATCTTGACATTTGTCACAATATGGATGGAGCTGGATGTGATTATACTGAGTGAAATAAGTCACTCATACAAGGAAAATATATGATCTCACACATATATAAAGACAAGCACAGACAAAGTTGATTATTAGTGATAACCAGAAATGAGAGGAAAAGATGAGGGTGTTTGTTGTGATAAAGCACTGGTTTTCAGTTTACTGTCATGGGGAGTCGAGGGCGTGGAATCTCACTGATTAAGAGTCCAACTGCAAAGACAAAGAATGTAATTACTGTCCCTAGATTACACAGCTGTAAAAGATTTGATAGGCAAAAGTTATGTAACCAATATATAAACAACAACATAAAGAATATCTGCTAAGGCTGCTTATGCAGAAAAATCTCATGAGATTTATTTTGGAGGTTAATTATTTAATTAACCTCAATTAATGAAGGTCGGGATTTCAAAGGACATCCCAGTTAATTGGCCTAATATTGTGTTTAGTGCTCCAGGTTTGTTGCCTCGGTGCTGTGGTCTTAATAGCTTGTAGGTGGCCGTCAAAGGTACAATTTTCAGAAATGTTATCAACACCCAATACTGACTCAGTTCCTCTTGGTAACTGGTCAATCTCTATAAATCCCCAACAGTAGCTTGAACCACCTTATCCCATTGGTGGACCTCCAATGGATAATTATCAGTGTTTACCAGTGAATGATCAAGAAATCCAACCTGTACCCACCTTAGCAAGAGGGAGGCTTTATTAGTGGATTTTTCAAAATCAACTCAGATGACAAAATGGGCCCATATGCCAGACAATGGTTTCATAAGGATTATGTATTCCCTAGTGAGCGAGTCTCTTCCCTGGCTTCTCATTGGTTGAGTACTATGGGGTTAACAATCTTCCCCTTAATTTAAAGTTCCTTCATTTACAGTTCTTACTTCCAGGGCCGTCTCCCTTCTCCCACCCTCTTTTGATAAATCTGATTCATGTGGTACCATTCCCCACTACAGCTACCAGCTTGTGCCCTGGCTACCTAGTAATTTCCTGACCTTTTTCACCCTTAATTGCTGATGAACCAGTTTGGGATTTATTTCTCACACAATGAGTGCTCTCCATTTAGCTAGAGCACCAGAAGGAGAGTCTAGAATAGGAAGAACAAATAGAGTATGCGGCTAATTGCCTTCATGAACAACTGCTCCCTTTACTGCAGACCAGAAGAACTGGCTATTGCCTGACTACCACTACTGTAGATATTGATCAAAGCTAATTCAGCACAAAAGAAATAAAAGCACAGAACAGAATGTCAAATTCTCATGGAATCCAGATTACTTTCTGGAGCCACTTTGGGGATCATCTTTTTTTTGGGGGGTGGGGGCGCATCACTGCCCTCTGGTGGTCATGGGCGCTACCCAGCGCTGTTCCTGTGAGCCGCCACTGGATTTGAACTGCCAAACCTGCAGGCCGCAGTCCCGCACTCAACCACTTACACCACCAAGGTTCAGCCCTGGGAATCATCTTAAAATCAAAAATGTTTCCTGATCTCTTCTTAAAACCTTCTTAAAACAGTTCAGTTTATCTAGTATAAAATGCTTGTCTTGAGCCTTGTACTTTTAAAATAGCTGTATAGGATCAAATTGACAATAGAAACTCAAAAGATTAGATAGGGCCTAGGAAGCAGTAACTTTACATTAATGGGGAAAAACAAATTGGAAAAAGAGGGTGAGGCTAACACAGTTCAAAGCATGTACTCATTGACACTTAACTGTACATTTAGAAATTTCTCTAAAATCATTTTATTGGGGGCTCATAGAACTCTTATCATGATCAATACCTGCAACAATTGTATGCAGACCACATCTGCACATTTATTGCCATCATCATTATCATTATCTTCCACTTAAGACCCCAGTATCAGTCCCCCATATTTCCCCTCCCTCCCCACTCCCCCTCCCTATGAACTCTGAATAATTTACAAATCATCAATATTTTGTCATATCGTACACTGTCCATTGTGTCCCTTCACCCATTTCTCTGTTGTCCTATACATTTAGAAATTGTTGAAGTGATATATGTTCTGCTATGTGTACTCTGAACAACAAAAGTAAATAAACTACAGGAAAACAAAAGAATTGCTAATGATTCAAGGGAAAATTGGAAATTCTACTTAGGGATGACTTGCTTCGTTATAAAATCATGGTTGTATTTCTTTTTTTCAGAATACTGTTCATTGCATTTGGAACAGCAGACTTCATCCCAATAATCCCTATTATTTAGTCTTTATCTCAGTTTCTGATATTATAATTTGTTGCTATAGAAACAATTATGCCTGTGTCAAGGGACCAAAAGATAATGGCTTCATGGGTAACTTAAGTAGCAGGAACTGATGAAAATCTCAGACAAAGATACTATTTTCATAAAGAAGTTGCTAGCAAAATGTGTTGAAAGAAAGAAAGATGAAAATAGGAGGAAATGAAATGTCACTTGAACATTTCTAGTTTCTTGAAGAAAACTCTTGTTCATCTTTGTTGGAAAAGGAAACATGTGTTATGAGCTCAGTTTCTCTCTGGAGTGTTCCAGAGATGTGTAGTTTGGGAAACAATTTCACAGACGTTAAGTGGAACCACTATCTGTTTTAAGAAAAAAACAACTGCAATTCCTTTTGTGCACTTCGGAGTTGCCAAGATAGATAAGACAAACAAAAGTGACTGCAAAATAGAATGCTAAATAGGGTATTTATGTTGACTCTGAGCAACTGTGAAGATTCCAAAGAGGAAAACAATGGGTGTTTTGCTCCCTCCACAGGGGAAAAAAAAGAAAAAAAACCACCAAGGAACCACCAACCACATCCCCATGGCACTCTCTGAAAGCCTGTCAAATCAGTGCTGCTGTCATCACCAGAGCTCCACCAGACAGCATTTCTCAGACCTGCTATACACAACAAGCTAGAGAACGATGGGATCAAGTAGCTGACTTCAAAGATCTAGAACAAAAAAAAATCATATCAATGTAAATGAGAGGGGTTGTGGAGTGGAGACCCGAAGCCCATCTGTAGGCAATTGGACATTTCCTTACAGAAGAGTCACAAGGAAGAGACAAATCCATCAGGGTGCTGTATAGCACCGATGAAACATACTTTTTAATGCTTCCTCACCCCCCTGCCACTTTCATGACCCCAATTCTACCTTACAAATCTGGCTAGTCAAGAGCATGTACACTGCTACAGATCACAGCTCATGACACAGGGAATCCACGACAGATAAACCCTCAGGACCAATAATGAGAATAAAGATACTAGGAGGGTAAGGGGCAAGTGGGGGAGTGGGAGGAGGAGGAACTGGTCACAATGGTCTATATATAACTCCTTCCTAGGGGGACTAACAACAGAAAAGTGGATGAAGGGAGAGAGTGGTAAGACATGGGGGAGTGTAAGATAAGGGGGAGTGGAGGAGTTGTTTTTAATAAATTCTCAAAGGTTCATGAGGGAGGGAGGGTGGAGGAGGGAAATGAGTGGCTGATACCAAGGACTCAAGTAGAATGAAAATGATGATGGACACATAATGGATGGATGGATGGATGGATGGATTATGATGAGTTGCAAAAATCCCTAACAAAATGATTTAAATTTTTTAAAAGCACCTATAGCTACACACTATCAATCAAGTCAGAATCTCTGAAATTCAGTTCAGACTTGAATTCTTTTATTCAAGCTACAAAGCATTCTAATATTCAACCAGAGTACAGAATCACTAGTCCCTGTGGAACAGAAGATTAGGAATTTTTTAAGTTTTTCAATGTGGACCCTATGACAAAAGCTCTGGCTTCCTCTTCCTTTCCTAGATCCAATTCAAGGTATTCTACATTGAAGATTCTTCCCAAAGGAGCCATTCCTTGGGCCCAAAGAGAACCAGCATCTATGTGTCAAGTCATACCACAGGCCTTGACAATCAAGGGAGGACCACTATAGCAACACCGAACTGAAAAGATTTGGCATTTTCTGAGACTCCTGTCATCTGCCATAACCCAGGAACTGCTAAAGGTACAGGAAGAAGGAAGAACTCTTCATTACAGATATAAACCCTCATACTGAGGGTTCACTGGCTGTGGGGTCAGAGAGGAGGTCTGCACTAACTTAGATAAGAGATTAAAGTTTCAACAAAGACCAGATCTATCTGACTTTTTCACTGTCTGAACATGATTGAAGAATTAAAGGCTCTTCACAAGATGTGACACAAGTATAAAAGGTAATTCAAAGGAGCATGTTTGAAGAAAATGATGGGAGGAAAATAAACTACTTCATCTTTGAATCCCACTGAGTCGAGATGTTCAATAAACCTTTACTGTTGGTAGCTGTCTATCTACTTCCTGCCTGGTTTAATTGCACAACTTGAAGATACAAAAAGGCATTAATTACAAGGCCTCCCACAGCCCCTTCCTGTGATTGTATCATACATAAGAGAATTCAGAAGGTAACATGAGAGACTGACAAAAAATAATATAATTTTGAAAGGGAATATAATCTTGTTCCATTTTCCAAAACTAGCCGAAAGGAGGAATTGTTCCATTTGCAGCTGGGTGAAATGAATTCCTGACAGCTGACATGGTTCCTCTGGAATCACTTTTTCTTTTTGAGCATAACTGGTCAGAAGCGGCATCCAAGAGCCAACCATTCCTTGGACACTAATCTGCTGAAATCTCTAGAATGATTGTCTTGGTCTTAGGATCACTCGAGTGAAAGCTGAATCTTTGACTGGGAGTCTGAGACCTGAAGAAAATGGGGAACTATTCCCTTGGGAATACACCACTCTGGCTTTTGATTGCTGGGATCTCCTGTTCCAACCTTGTCTTATTATAAATCACTATGATAAAGAGGAATGCTTTACCCTTAAGTGACTTTGAGGCCTACCACAAAAACTAGCTCACATGCAATCCTGTTAGAGGTTGTTGTTGTTGTCCTTACTTGACATCAAATTGTCTCTGACAGTGAATGACCCAAATACAACAACACAACATTGCCCAGTCCTGTTCCATCTTCACTATTACTACAGCTATTATTGCTGCCACTGTGCATCCTGAGTGACATTCAACCTAAGGATTCACCCCCCCCCCTTCAGTAGATTGGACCATACTCTAGGGTAACTCGATGATCCGTGGCACACAGTACTTCTGTTATGATTCTATTTGCAGAGGTAGATCACCAGGCCTTCCTTCCTAATCTTAGCCTGGAAATTTCACTGATACTTGTTGTGGTCGTTAGGGATTATTTCAACTGGACACTCCTCATGAGGGATGGAGTCCACCTATCATACATGTCACAGCCTGATGGTGCCTCCATGAGAATGAAGCCTTTTCATAAGGAAGAAACTGAGCACTTTCCTTTCTCTCTCTCTGTCACTTCTCCTCCCTCCTTGCTGACGCTTCACTGGGACTTTGTGTGTAGCACCAAGGCAGCCCCATGTGAGCCACCTCACTCTGGTAGCTCTCAGAACCCTGCCACGTTTCCACGGTGTTGGGCCCGTGTGACTCTGCACTCACTGGCTTGTCATCTCTCTGCTTCCCACTTCACCTTTCTGAGTCATTGACCAGAAGTTCCAAGAGTTTGAAGAGGGCCTCAGCTAGCGTGGTGACTAGGCTGGGGCACGTCCTTGATGTGCAGTGACTTGTTTCTTGTACGTAGATGGGTGTCACTGCTTTGTTTCTCTGGGCAGTCCAGTCTGAAGCACTAGCCCACCATGGGTGTCCCTGCTGCTATGTGAAGTTCCAATGGCATCGTTGTCAACACCAGGGTAACTATAAGCCACCACTCTTTGCCTACCCTCACTCTCCAGGGCAACCCCAGAGCAATCCTTAGGGTAGGACCTGAGGGAAGAACAGTAAAATAATGCCGACCACACCCACCCACCTCACATATCCATGCTTTAGTCCCTAGACCTTAAAGATATGTTAACTTTCATGGTAAAGGGACTTCTTAGATGCAGTTAAGGAATTTCAGAGGGACTGTTTTCCTGGGTAATGCAGATGAAACACTGTCATCTTCCGATTTATAGTGATCTTATCTAAGATCATGTGACAGGGAGTCCATGGGAGGAAGTGTTTCATCTTACTCCCTTGGAGCTGCCAGTAGGTTTGAACTGCCAGTGCCCATCCCACAGCACTAATCTGAAGAGTCCTTGTAAGAAGGCAGGAGGGTGAAGCCCTGTCAGAGGGACATCTGAGGGTGTTAAACCATGGGCTTTAGCTATGCCCTACACTAAGGAATGCAAGCAGTCTCCAAGTGCTGGGAGAAGCCCAGAGGCTCCAGCAGAACCAGCTCTGCTCACACCTCTGCTTTATCCCCATAAGGCCCATTACAGATGTAAAAACCTTCAGACTGTATAATATAGCACAATTGTTCTAAAAAATAAAATAATAATAATAATAATAATATAGTACTGTGAGAAAAAGGGACCAAAAAGAAACAAATTTACATTTCAATTTTTCCAGAGTTTTCATATCAATAATTACTGAACCATAAGTAAGGGTTATCGTCCTTCCTAATGTATACATTTCATCTGTTTCTGCTTAATAATCCAAAGTTAATTCACTCTGGTTTGGCTTTCAAAAATAACCTAGTCGTGGTCTTCATTTGTGGCAGTCTCTGATCTGTGCCAATTTCAGCACTGGGAGTATAGGGGTGGAGTTTAGTCTGTCAATCTGGATATAGCCAATGAGGCCTCTGTGTGGGGATGTCTTTCTCCTGAGAATTCTGCAAAGTCTTGTTGTATTTCCAAATTGGAGGTGAGGAACTTGACTCGGTCTCTTGGAGACGGTCTACCGATAAGACAACATGGCAGCATGATATAGACCCTGAATTCTGGGGACTGAAGGAGCTGGAGAAGAAGTCACATGGGCTTACCCTGATGGAACCAAATCTCTGGGGCTGGAGAAGCCACATGGAGTCTCCTACCAGTGCCGAGATGCTTGGGAAGTAACAAGGAGACCCCCTACCAATGCTGATATACTTCTACCATCACTGGATACTGCTGATGAACCCTGAGCCCTAGAAATGAGGAGCCATGGGAATCCTGCCGGTGCCGGGATTCTTCTACTGCCGCTGGATGCACAAGATTCTGCACCCACTGGTCTGTGATTGTCCTGGTGTCATTGCAGGTGCTTCATGATTTGGAAGGAGTCTTTATAGGTTGCTCTTGGGCATAGGGGGTAATATCAGACTTATGACTTTGGACTGGACTGGATGGGATGCTTTCTCAATGTTCCATTCCTCATGTACATAAACCTTTCCCTTATGTTCATATGCGTATTTATGAATTTGTTTCTCTAGTCTACCTGGACTAACACATCATTGAAAACCTAGCCTTTTTTTTCTTAATCCACAGCTGGAGAATTGCAGTGATTGAATATTTGAACCAGACATGAACAGCATCATACAGAATGAAACCTCAACTAAGTGAGTCCTCTGAACTCACTCTCAAAGCTTTCTCACAAATTAGGTATGTCCTAGAAATGCATTCTTCACAGAGTTGATGCTGAGTTGCCTTAGACAGTCAGGCCTGTTGTGCATTTGAGAGCTTGGCAATGCTGAATTTGTGATTTTTAAACATAAGTTCTAGTTATTTTTATCTAGCCCTGTCTCTTTGATGGGATTGTAATGAAGGAACCTCAGAGAGTATTTTCATTCTCTTCTAAGTGTTTCTAACCAAAAAAGAATTTGTAGAAATTTTTCTTTGCCTAATAAATGCTCTATCCTTCAAAAAAAAGTACCAGTAGCAGTACACTCTTCAAATATATACAAAGTAGATGTCAACTACCTAGCTTAAATGTTCATTAATCAAAAATTACTTAGGTTTTCCAATATCCTGTGAAATCCATATGCCATTCATCTATTGATAAATGGGGAGCCACAAACTTTTAACAACAAACACAATAAAGTCTGTCTTTAGGCGAGGGGATTACCAATTCCATAGTGAGACAACAAATAAGAAAGGCAATTCTTATTAGGTGACTGTGGGCACTGGGGACCTACCTGGTTGTGTTAGACAGTCCCCTAAAAACTAAGATCCTAAAATACACATTCTGCTGGTCTGAAATACTACATTTGAGCCATTCTATTGGATTAGGTAGGGGCTTTGGAATCTACACCATTCTGGGAAATGTGTCTTCTAATCTTCCTATGAGGAATTTTCTTAGACTGAAACTAGGACACTTTGTCTACCCTCACTCTCCTTCTAGAGAGAGTTTGAAAGAAGAAAACACTCTTCCCTAATCTCTTGCCTATATTTCAAAATTAAACCGTGTAAAGATAGGCATCAAAAATGTGTCTGGCTGGTGAGTCTTCTTCCTTGATGGCCCTTGGATTTTCTCTGTTCTTGTTTCTTAAATGGGTCTCTTATTCAGAGAGGAAGAGCTTTTGATGTAGGTGCGATTGTATCTCTCAGTAGACACAAGGAAATAAAGAGTGTAAAGAGTTGCAATCTCTGAAAATCACAAGAGCAGTTCTACCCTGTCCTATATGATTGCTATGAATCTGCACTGAATCGATGGCACTGAGGTTTTTGTTTTGTTTGTTGGTTGGTTGGTTTTGTAATGTGGAAACTCTGAATAAAGCAAGACTAACAAGGACATCCCTATAAAACAGGATTATAACCAAAGGTATAGAGGCTAGAATTTACAATACATCAAAAGGGGAATTATGGCTAATGAGCCATGTTAAAGAATTTCATTTCACCATACACACACAAATTTCTGCCATCGAGTCTATTCTGACTATAACAAACATATAGGAAATGGTAGAACTTCTGTTGGTTTCTGAAACTGAAACTCTTTATGAAAGTAGAAAGCAGCTAAGCCCTGGTGGTGCAGTGGTTGTGTATGAGACTGCGGCCCATAGGGTTGACGGTTCAAATCCAGCAGCAGCTCTCCAGGAGTAAGGCTGGGCTTCCTACTACCACCAGGGCAGTGATGCAAGAAAAAAAAAAGTAGAAAGTCTAATCTTTCTCCCAAAGAATGGCTGATATTTTAGAACCGCTGACCTCTAGGTTGACAGCCCAACATGTAACCCACTATGCCATGGTGTTAGTCTGGGTAGACTAAAGAAGAAAATCCATAGAAACTCCTGTGTTTAAGAAAGAGGTTTATGGAAAAGAGAAATTGAAGATTAAGAAAACATCCCATCCAGTCCAAATCAAGTCCATAAGCCCAATCTTAGTCCATATGTCCAATACAAATCTATAAAGCCCTCTTCAGATTCACGAAGTACATGCAATGTTGCTGAAAGCATCACCAGCTATTTGGTTGGAAGTATTGTGGATCCAGTGGCATTGTAAGCATCTCAGCACAGCCACTATGTGGCTTCTCCAGCTCCAGAGGTCTGGCTGCATTAAGGTAGGTCCATGTTGTTTCTTGAGTTCTGAGGGCATGAGGCAATGTGCACTAGAGCATCTCTTGGAGAGTGAGCAGCCAGAGAGTAGAGGAGTTCCTAGAATCCTCAGGAGAAGGCCATGCCCACAGAGGAGCCTCATTGGTTATACCTTTGATTGACAGGCCAGACTCTACCTCTTCACTCATAATCCTTTCAATTCATATCAGGTTATGTAACTACCACAGCCACTAGGGCTTCGTCATTTCATCATAGGCTATTACAAATAATGGGTTAGAACATGTTTACAATGGATTAGAACTCAATTCCAGATATCTACCTAACTAATTGCATTTCGACCACAGTAAATCTAGGGACTGCAAAAGTTGGAAAAAAAAACAGTAGTTAGCATATATGGACTTGGTGATCGAAACCAAGCTGGAGATCACATGGTAGATTTTTGCAAGACCAGTGATTTTTTTCATAGCACATACCTTTTTCAACAACACAAAAGGTGGATAAACACATGGACTTCTCCAAAAGCAATAGACAGAAATCAAATTGACTGCATCTGTAGTAAGAGACACTAAAGAAGCTCGATATCAGCTGCTAGGATCAGACCAAAAAGCAGTCGTGCAAACAGAACAAGAGCACACTGCACAGTTCAAAAGGTGTGCATCAGCGTTGTATCCTCTCACCGTATTGATTCAGTCTGTATGCTGAGAAAGCCATCAGAGAAACGGGCTTATGTGCACAAGAATGTGGCATCAGAGGCTGAGGCCCGGTGGCGTAGTGGTTGTGTGTGGGACTGCGGCCCACTGGGACAGAGGTTCAATTCCAGCAGTGGGGCTGGGCCTCCTACTCCCACCACCGGAGAGCAGTGATGCCCCCCCCCCAAAAAAAAAAGAATGTGACATCAGGGTAAGGGGAAGGCTTATTAACAACCTCCAACATGCAGATAACACAAACTTGTTTGCTGAAATTGAGGTGAGCTTGAAGCACTTACTGAGGAACATCAAGAATTGCAGCTTCTAGTATGGGTTATAACTTCTTTATAATGTAACTGAGCCAATAAGCAATAACATTATAAATGGATAAAAGGCTAAAGTTGTCAAGGATTTTGCCTTGCTTGGATCCATAATAAATGCTCATGGAAGTAGCAATCGAGAGCTCAAAAGACATATTACATTCAGTAAATCTGCAGCACCAGACCTCTTCTGAAGAGCAAGGATGTTGTTTTGAGGATTTTTTCTTTTCTTTTCTTTTTCTGTGAAACACCATTTATTAGACAAAACTAGATGCATCAAGAATTCGGTCAGAATATCAGCCTTCCCAGGGTCAGGGGAAGATCTCCTCTGACCTAAAACCTCTTTCCCCACCCAGCTCTTGCTAGGGAGACAGGCTGGGTGCACAGCAGCCCCTTAGTCCCCAAAGACTCATAGCCCTGGCCCAGGAGAGCAAAAAGCCAGACGTGGAAGCCTAGGTGTTGGCCTTGCGTCATGGGCAAGGTCTTGGCTCTACTTCGAAAGCTGAGCGGAGGCCAGTCCTGGGAAAAGAGGGTCCTCTACAAGGGTCACAACCAAACTAGCAGTTCCCAAAGGGAGGCCCACTTACAGCAGTCCTGTAGGGCAGAGTAGAACGGTCCATGGGTGGCCAAGATAGAAAATCCTTACAGGAGCACACAGCTTCATGCTTCTCTCATAGGGAGCGGTTGCTGCTGGGTTCCCACTGCTACCCTTGTGGCTAATCCATGATTCCCCTGGGCTAGAAGCACCCAAATCTCCCTACGACAACTAAAGCTAAGGGCATGGAACTTGTCTAATTCAGGGATGGGAAAAGCTCCCCTTCCAAACTACCGGGCCTAAAGTAAACTTCTACAGGAATAAAGTTAAGGTTGGCTGCTCTGGGGTGGTGGGGGAGAGTGGGGGGCAGCGGGACAGGTGTGTATATAAGTAACCCCATCCTGTGGAGTGGCCAGGGACTGAGGGCCAGTGCCAGGGTCTGACTAGGGTCTTTCACTTCCTCCCAGCCCAGGCCAAGTAGAGCTTGCAAAACCCACTGGACAGACAGAATCCCGGGAAATGTGGGGGCAGCCCAAGGCCCAAATCAGAGGGCTCCAAAACTAGCAGGAAGCCTTTCGAGCTTGAGGATTATTTCCACGTGCATTATATGCATATAAAAGTTGGACATAGAAGTTGACATCAAAGCTGACTATGGAAGATTGAAGAATAATTGCTGCATTTGAATAGACGGTGCTGGAGAAGAATATTGAACATGCCATGGACTGCTAAAAGGACAGACGCATCTTTCTTAGAAGAAGTATGACCAGAGTGCTCCGTGGAGTCAAGGATGGTGAGACCTTCTTTTACCTGCTTCAGGCGTGGTGTCAGGAGAGAACAGGCGCAGGAGAAGGACATCATGATTGGAAAAGTAGAGGGGCAGTGCAGAGACAGAAGGCCCTGAAGGAGTTGGGTTGACACAGGCTGCACAACGGGCCCCAGCATAGGCAGAACGTGAGGATGCTGCAGGACAGGGTCGCAATGGGTGCAAACTGACTCCGTGGCAGCTAACCACAGCAAATAATAATAATCGAGGCTTTATGAATATCTGATGTGTCACTTAAGATAACTCACGCTTACCTTTTCATGTTGCGTAAATTGACTCTCATTTGGAAACAGTTGAACAATTGAACTACCACCTATACTTGCGTAGAAACCGAGCTTTTAAAGCACATTTTTTTTATTTGGTGTAAAAATTAGGTGCCTTGGGTGCTATTCAGATTGGTTTATACTCGAGTATATGTGGTAACTCCCATTGGCAACAAATCCTCCATTCCAAACGGCATCCCTTGCTTCAAAGATAACTTTTACATCTTTGAGAAGGCCTTGTACTAACTGAAAACCAAACCTACTGGAATATGAGTCAAAGTGACCCTACAGGTAGAATCTCCCCATAGTGTTTGCAAGGCTGTAAGTTTTTCAGAAACCAACATCCACATCTTTCTCTCTGAGTGCCCGATGGGTTTCAACTGCCAACATTTCAGTGCACAGCTAAGTATTTAACCAATGCATCACCAGGGTCTTTTCTGGCGCTGAAGGCTAAATAACAACCACATGCACCTGTCCCAACTTACCCACAAATTTGCCTTAAGCCCACACTTATCAATGGTTCTCATTCAAAACCTGCCCCTACTAATAAAGATGACTCAACAGAGTTCTCTGCCAGGAGACTGTTTGATTAGCTCACATCCATTGAATATTACACTGCAGCATCTTCTATTCCCATTGATTGGTTCCAGAGTGGAATTGCAGATTATTGCCACCCACAGACAACCTGATAATGACTACACTCAGCTGGAGACAGAATTACTTGGCCAGTCCAATGGGCTCATTTAGCTAAGTTGAGGTTTTATGAAGGAGAACACATCTGTTATGAATACAATTGAACTGTGTAATGAGGCTTCACTTGATATAAGACATCAGGGTTTGGAGGATGACATCTATCAAGTAAGAGCATGGGTTCTACCTGCTATCTGTCCAGGTGAGCCAAATGTCCAGAGACTGTTATCCGAGGTCAAAGGTAACACAAGATAAGACAGGAACACTGACTCCAAGCATTCATGTTGCTGAATGCCTTTTACTTCAATAAGCAAGTGGGAAAGATAAAAGCAACTCAGAGTTGTGTTAAAGAGCCCAGGAGGGCTACCGTCTGCCAGAGTCGGCTGCCAAGTAGTGCGGGAATGTCCCACTGAGTAGGCTAGCAAAAACATCTATGATGGGTGAGCTATGGTTAATCAACTGTGGCCCTTCTAGCCGCAGTTCTTTATATGATATATTGTGGTTATGAGTTTTATATGGCTATGGTCCCATGTTGAAGGGCTTTATTTACCACATGGATGAACAGGAGCGGGGTGGGATTGAGACCTGAACTTGGAGGAATATCCTTGATAACATACCAAAACCTTAATACAGAGCATAAATCAAGCCACACCCTTTGTTTTCCTTGGTATTTGAAAAAATCCAGTACCCTCAATCAGGATGCAGTATACCACTGATGAATCTCACGATATCCCTCTGGTGAGGCTTCCTCACCACCACTACCACTACCACTGCAACCACCACCCCACTATCTTGACCCCTGCCCTGTCTTTCAGTTCTGGCTAGACAGAAGCCAGATAAGAGTTCATGGCACACAGAATCCAGAGCTGATAAACCCTTCAGGAACAGAAATGGGAGTAGTGATACTAGAAGGGTAGGGGGAAGGTGGGGGGTAAGACAGGGAAAGACAGATCCAGTCACAATGATCAACGCATAACCCACGACCCACCTACCAAGGGTGACAAATAACAGAAATGTGGGTGAAGGGAGGTAGTGGTCAGTGTTAAATATGAAAATAGTACTAATTTACAATTTATCAAGGGGTCACAAGGTGGGAGAGGGGAGTTGGAGGGGAAAACAAGGAGCTTATACTAAGGGCTCAAGGAGAAAGTAAATATTTGGAAAATAATGATAGCAACATATGTACAAATATGCTTAATAAAATTGGTGTATGGATTGTTATAAGAGCTATAAGAGCCTCCAATAAAATGATCTTTTTGGGGGGACATCACTGCCCTCTGGTGGTGGGAGTAGGAGGCCCAGCCTTTGCTACTGTGGAGCTGGAATTGAACTTCCATCCCAGTGGGCCACAGTCCCGCAGACAACCACTACACCAGAGGGGCTCAGCCCCTAAAGTGATCTTTAATTTTTTAAAAAGAGAATTTTAAATCCAGTACCCATTCCTGATCAGAAAACTCAATAAAGTAGGAATGGAAGGGAAAATATCCTCCATAAGATTGTTAAGGCCATATATATAAATTCAGTGTTCAGTATTAGTCTCAACGAAGAGAAACTTAAAACAGTCCCTTGTAAACAGGAATCAATAAGTATGCCATTTATCACATCACAAGTCTTAGCTTTCACTAAAGTCAGGAAAAGGAAATTATAGGCATAAAATTAGCAAATAAAAGTAAAAAAAAAACTCTTTTAGTAAATGATGTGAAAATCTCAAAGACTTTCTCAATAAAAGTATTGGAATTAATTGAAAGATTGACCTAAGTGGCAGGCTATGGGATCCAAATAGAATAATTAGTCAAAATACATTAATAAAAGAAAACTCTAAAAATGAAATCAGAAAAGCAATATTGTTTACAATAACAACCAAAAGATGAAATACTTAAAATAAATCTAGTAAGAAAAAGATCAAAACAAAGTCACAGCTATCAAGTCAATACTGATTCATAAGACAAGGTAGAACTGCCCTTGTGGGTTTTTGAAACTATGATTTTTTATGGGAGTAGAAGCCCTCTTCTTTCTCCTGAAGAGCAGCTGGTGGATTCGGACTGCTTTCCTTGCATACCAATGTACCACCACTACACTACCAGAGCTCCTAGAGAAACAAAAGAAAGCTACAAAATCAATACCACAAGAAACCAAAAGAAGCCCACATAGGCAGAATAATATACCATGTTCCAAGATAAGAAGACTTAATGTTGTGAAAATAACAACACTACCCAAAGTGATCTACAGAAATCATTCAATCCTGATTTCGATTCTAGCATCATTCTTTAAAGAGATAAACATCATCCACTCTATAGACAGAAAAGAGATCCCACATAAGCAAAGTACTATTAAAGAATAAAGTAGAAGGCCTCACATTTACCAATCTCAAAAAAAATAGTCGGGCTGAGCCTCAGTGGCGCAGTGGTTGTGTGTGGGACTGTGGCCCACAGGCTTGGTCGTCCAGCAGCAGCTCTCTAGGAGCAAGGCTGGGCCTCCCACTCCCACCAGGGGGCAGTGATGTCGCCCCCAAAAAATAGTCAAACAACCTGGTGCAAAGTAATTAAAACAGAACAATGGAACAGTTAGCTTGCCAATTGGAAACAAAAGCATAAGAAGACAACTCCCAGACTGGGGAAATTGGGGGCCTTGAATATCAACCAAGGAACTCACACCTAAAATTTTCAGAAAACTTCAACACTTAGACAAAAAGAGAAAATCATTTCATTAAAATTAGGCAAAGGATATGAATTTGTTCTTAGCAAAGAGGACATTATGTGGCCACCAAACATACGAAGAAGTATGTGTGATCATTGACCATTAGAAAAAGGTGAGCTCTCATCTCACTTGAGCATTCATCACAGATTTCAAAAAGCAGGAAACACCAAATGCCAGCAAGGATGTAGATAGGCTAAAATATTCATTGTAGTAGTATATGTGTGTCGACTTGAATTTGTTTTAACATGAAGGGATCAAGTGCAACTTATCAATCAAGCCACAGCCTGATGATGCCTCCTTGGGGGTGTGGCCTTTTCTAGAGAAGAACTAATGAGAGCTTCTCTTTCCTCTCTGCCTCTTCACCATGCCTGCTTACCAGGACTCTGTGTTTACCTCCAGGGGCAGCCTCATGTGGCTGTTGACCCTGGAGCTGGGAGTGCCCTCCCATGTTTCAGTCAACTTCAGACCCATGGGGCTCTGCACCCACCAGCCTGTAATCCTCCTTGTGGTCTGCTTCTCCTTTCTATGCCACCAGCCTGAAGCTATGTGAGTCTGAAGAGGACCCTGGCTAGGAGTGAGCTTGTTGGATTGGGCTTCTTGCTCTAAAATTACTTCCTGATGTAAAGTTATTTTATGTTTATAAAATAACTTTGTTAACTTTGTATCGGGGAAAATAGAAAGAGCTAGAGATAGATCATGGATATGTTTGTTTCTCTAGACTACCTAGCCTAAAACACTCCTACCCTGCTATTTGGACTGCAAAATGGCACAATCACTCTTCATTGCCAGAAAAACTAACAAATGTGTCTTGGAGGAAGTATAGCCAAAAGGTTTGTTAGAAGTAAGGATGGCTTCATCGGGAGAGACTAGTCCCTGCAAAAGTACATCATGTTCATTTAAGGAGAGAGCCAGAACCTAAGAAGAAGACCCTCAATAAGGTGGGGTGACATAGTGACTACAGCAATGAGCTTAAGCATCACAACAAGTGTTTGATTCAGGACTAGATAGTGTTGAATTTTGTTGCTCAGAAGGTCGCTATGGGTTGAAATCAACTCAACAGCATCGAACAGCAGCATCAATCTAGGGCAGGGTGACTGGTTATGGAAGGAATTCTTACCAGTGCAGGCATGGCCAAGGATCCAGCACAGCGTGTTCTGCTAGTCTGATGTGGAGAAGTTTACCTATCCCCAGATGTGAGGGTAAAAGATACAGATCCAAACTCAGGCACAGGCTGTGCATGATCCTCTGCCTCTGTCTTGCTTGGGAAAGTTTTGCAAAGCTCTTTATGCTCTATAGATAAATACTTACAGGCACCCTTCTTTACCAATAATTATTGGCCCAAAATGTTCTGCAGACTGGCAAACCTCGTTCCAAAAAATGCACAGCAAAATCCTACTCCATCAGTAAGCTTCCTGCCCAAAGCTACTCAGCTTTGCACACGATGATTGTGGAAGCCCGCCACTCTTTTTCATGTACTCTCTTGGCTTTTAAACTCTGCGGCTTGTGCTGCTGCCATTTCTCTGTCTTTGCTTCTCCTCTTCTCTTGCCACATCCAATGTCACAACACTCTGTCCCCTGGATTGAAGAAGTTCTCAGTTCAGGGATTCCAAGTTCAAAGGCTATACTCTACCCATAGCACTTATTTTCTTGATGTCCTGAGATCCTCTTTTATACCTCTGAGGTGGCTCATTTTAAGCCTGGTGGGATGACTAATCCCCACATTAGGGTTCCCTATACCTTATTTGCATGTTTCCTGCCCCACAAGGGTATTAAGCACTGTGTTTACATTATTAGCAAGCTATTTCATTCCCTGTGGGAGATCCCAAGCACAGAACATTTGCACAGTTCCACCCAGTCACTGGTGGAAGCTATGAAGATTATGTCGTCGTTAGGAGCCAGAAAGTCAGTTCTGACTCACAGTGACTCTGAACATCAGCACAAAATACTGCTCGGACCTGTGACACCTCCACAATCATTTTAATTTTAGAACCCATTGTTGCCGTCACTCTGCACTCATCTGGTTGAGGGCGGTTGGTTGCTTGGTTAGTTTTTACAGACGCTCTACCAAGCATAAAATCCTTCTTCAGGACTGGACTCTTGAGAATATCTTCCAAGTATGAGAGATGAAGACTCATCAGCTTTGATTCTAAAGAGCCCGCTGAAGGACCATATTGAGTAATTCACAGGGCCACAGAGTCTATATCAAAAATTACTTAGGACGGAGATACAAAACCCTTGTGGAACAGACAAATCCCAAGAAAGCATTTATCTGTTGTTAGTAATCTCAGAATTGATTGGTCCATATTAAGCCATAACTGAGGCTTCCAGTAAGGTGGTTAATTGGTAGACATTTCTCACAGATCCTCTATAAGAAAGTCATAAGAAACCAAATGAAATAGGTTGAAATGAACTTCCTGGAGCCCTCACCTTCAGAGGGAAAAGTGGAGAAAGAGATTGAAGTCCAACTAGGACAATAAATGCAGCAAAAGTGGTAGGAGTAGGGACAGACAAGTAAACTATCAATTAGTCTGAGGTGGCACCGCTGTCTTGGCCTTTTGCCGAAAGCTTGCAAGAAGCATTCCATCCAGACCATTGCCTGGCACACATCCAGACAGTGAGAAAAGTGGAATCCTCCCTTATTCCCTATAGCCCTCTGGTTATCATACTATGGCCAGACCCCACGCTAATTCCCTCAAAAGCCAATGACGCCTATTCATGCACAGCCCATGCTTGGATTTGGATCGGCATCTTTGTGGACTGAATTATATCCCTGAAGGCAGCTGTCAAAATATAAATATGGTATGAGTGAGAGGGTAAAGTAAGACATTGTCAGTGAAGAATACCACTAAGCTCATCAACTCCATGTCAGAAAAAGGGGTCATAGGAGAAAGAGGCATAAGACAGACATTGTTCAAAGGGAAGAAGTCACCATCAGCTTAGACAATTTGCCATACAAAAAGGACTACAGCGGGACCTGAGCAGCTGAGTGGAAACAGCTGAGCAAACGCTGAGCCCCTGCGAGCTTCATTTGAGTATATTTTGGAAACACAATATAGAGAGGAGTGAAATACAAGGTTCTGGGAATAACGTTAGAATCGTTTCAAAGCTGTTTTTGTATTGCTGCTTATACAAGGGAGCCTCAAAAGATTTGTGGGAAGAATTCTATTATCTTTTATCCCATTTGTTTCATGAACTTTCTGAAGCCCCATCTATTTTTGCTTTATCCTTTCCACAGAATAAATCTTTGAATATAGGAGCCTTTAAATCTACTTCTCTTTATTTTCTGATCCTCAACACCTTGTACAGTGTGGGACACTAAGTCGTGTTAAACACACTATCTCACAAGACAGTGACATTGTCTGAGCACTTTGAATTTACACCTGCTGCATCAGGTGAGACAATAGCCTTCAGCTAAGAAAGGAGAATGTAGGCTTCCTAACATTCGTGCAGTTCCACACATTTACGGTTTGAAGAAGAAAATCATTTATCTTTCTCAGAAATATTTCTTTTAAAAAATATAGTGTGTCTATGGCCATACCACCCTGAATGTGCCCGATCTTGTCTGATCTCAGAAAAAAAATAAATTGCTCCTTTTATTAATAAAGAATGGCTTGGGATAAAGGTTGGATATCTTCAGAGTTAAAAGTTTCTATAGCAAGCTCCATGGCCGTTCTAACCCAATAATACCAAGATATTGAGGCAGTGAGCTCATTTTTATATTCCTGTCTACAAAATGTAAGTAAAGAGTCTATAACAGTACTTCTCAAATATCGCTGGACGTCAAGGGATCAACTAGAAGAACGAAAAGTCTTTCCAGACCTCTTTCATGTGTCATGGTTTCTGGTGGTGTGGTTAGGTGCCAGGAAGTCTATTGAATTTATATTGACCCTATGTACAACAAAATGAACTACCTACAGTCCTGAGCCATCCCTATAATTGTTGCCATGCGTAATCCCATCATTAAAGGTGTGTTAGTCCAGGTAGACTAGAGAAACTAATGCATAGACATGCATATTTATATATGGGAGAAGTTTATATACAAGAGGAATGGAACATTGAGAAAGCATCCCAATCCAGTCCAGTCCAAGTCCATAAGTCCCACATTAGCCCGTATGTCTGATACCAATCCATTAGTTCTCTTCAGGCTCACAAAGCACATGCTATGATGCCAGGACAATCACAGGCTAGTGGATGCAGAGTCTTGTGTCTCCAGTAGTGGTTAACGCATCTCAGCACTGGCAGGAGTCTCCATGTGGCTTCTCCGGCCCCAGAGATCTGGTTCCATAAGGGTACGCTCATGTGGCTTCCCCTCCGGCTCCTCTTTGACTCAGGGTCTATTGGCATGCTGCCATCTTGTTTTGTCAGTAGAGCATCTCCAAGAGACTGAGTCATAAGTCTCTCAACTCCAACTGGGAAATATCACAAGATTTCCCAGAATTCTCAGAAGAAAGCCATGCCCACACAGAGTTCTAGAGTTCCTTCCCTGCTCCCATCTTCATTGTTTACTCACAAAATCCCCTTTCTCTTCCTATCATCCAACCCCACCCCCACCCCCACCCCACCACCCCCCGCATTCCCCACCACCCTTTGTATCAGTTGTTATCATGATACATCCACTCCTGTGCTTCACAATTGGAAAACCCTGCAAAAAAACAATGAAAAACAGATCGCATTAAGGTGACAAGAATAAGATCATATTAATATAAAGACAGAAGCACAAATAATGCATAAGAGGGAGAAGAGCCCCCTCAACATTCAAAAAGTCAGAGAACAAAGTTGTCATGGAACAACTAAGAGACACTTGCACCCAGTAAATTTGTAGGTTGTGTCTACAAGAAGGTCCACTAACCAAGTATCCACTTAGATCTCTGCCTGATAGTAAGGCTGTTAGGGACTCTTGCCTGTGGCTAGAGCAGTTCTGCCAGCAGCTTGGTATGACTAGGTCTTCTGCAGGTGGGTTTGGGGTTACCACTATCCTCCATGGCATTCTCCAAAATCGGTGTTCATAATTTTAACTCTGATTTGAATTTCATAATGGTCATCTTTGGATCCCACAAGCTGGCGTGCTTCTTCTATGTGGACTTAGTTGACTCCTTGCTTAGATGGCTGCTTGTTTGAATAAGATAGACCTTGAAATGTTCTTTTTGACAATTAATGTAATACCATCCCTCGTAAATGTGTCATTCACAGCATAGTAAACAATATAATTATCTTATTCAAAATGCTCAATACCAGTCCGTTTCCATTCATTACTGTCTAGAACAGGGGTCTTCAAACTTTTTAAACAGTGGGCCAGTTCACTGTCCCTCAGACCGTTGGAGGGCAAGACTATAGCTGAAAAAAAAAACCCTATTAACAAATTCACTGCAGGTAGGGGATGAGTCCACTGCTAAGCAGGACAGCAGCAGCAGCAGCAAAACCACCCAGCGAGCCAGATAAATGTCCTTGGTGGGCCGCATGTGGCCAGGGGGCTATATCTAGTTTGAGAATCCCTGGTCCTCCAGATTCTAGGATATCAATTCTTGTGGTTCCTTTCATTTCTAAAACCTTTCAATTTTCTTAAATCCATACTTTGTACATTCCACGGTTTTTTTTATTAATGAATGTTCACATCTGTTTCTTCTCATTTTGAGTTATGTCCTATAAGCAAATAACTCAAAAGTTGTACTCTATCCAGGTCATTAAGCCGGACTCTACTTTGAACTTATTTTGCATTTTGAATGCTTTCCATCCTGAGGGGTTCATCTTTCAGCACTCTGTCTCCCAATGTCCAGCTGCTATTCATAAGTTTCAGTGGCTAATCTTTCAAAAGCTAGAATCCTATTCCTTTTTTCATACTAATGTTCTTTATCTAGAAGCTCCAATGAAGCCTATTTGCTATGAGTAACCCTACTGGTATTTTAAGTACTGATGACATACATTCCAACACCATATCAGCATGCAAGTCACCTTAGTGAGACAAACTGACAAACAAGTGCTGGTTGCATGTTTCTTTTGAGTTTGAAATGCCCTTTGTATGCATCAGTTTTCATGGCCAGTGCTAAGTCTAACTAGTGTCTCTATCTCAGGCTTATCGGTCAGCCAGCACAAAACTTGATTCTGTCCCTTTTCACTTAGATTTATTACAGGCAACTTTTCAAAAGCATAGAACGTTTCCTGCTCCTCTTATTCACCTCAACTTGCATCTGTATTTAGTTTGGTGAATGACTTTAATATACACTAAAGGATTAGCAAAAGAAAAATCAATGTATGCCAATCAATAGAATTTTACAAAGAGTCCACGTTTTCTTTGTTTTATATTTGGCTATAAAGAGAAATTCATGTGTAGCATAAAATTGTACTAAGTTAAATAAAACAAAACCAAAAAAAACTGATAAGTAAAACAAAACAAAAAGTAAACTCTGATTGAACAAAGTCATTACCAATCCATCTTATCTGAAAGCAGAGTAGGGGCAGTACCTGCCCTGGATTCTGTGTATTCCAGTCCATGTAGGGAAGTGTCAGGAAAAGGTGCAGTCAAAAAGCTGACCCAGTCCACCGAGATGTTCTTGGCCTTTTCTCCTCAGTAGATTTTATTTCTAATCTGATCAGTGATCTTTTGGTTGTGAAAAGCATCATGTTGGGCCAATCCAAGGAACATGATTATAAGATGGCCTGACTAGAAACATCTCCACTCTCTCTGACCCCCACAGAGCTAGAAATCATTCCTTATTAAGATAAATGCTAAAGAAACTCTTTTTTAAAGAATTGGTCCAATGTGTTAGATTAATTATTATTAGAAAATGAAGACAATTAACATGCTGCCATAAAAACAAAATCTTCACACAATAGGACTAATAAGCAACATCATGTTAAACAGAGAAAAGATTGAGCCTGTCAAGGTTTTCACTTTATTTAAATCCACAATCAACAACCAGGAAAGCAGCAATTAGGAAATCAAATGACATTATAGTAGGCAAATCTGCTCTAGCAGATATCCTTAAAATGCTAAATAAAAAAAGTAAAAAGGTTACCTTGAGGACTCAAGCCATAGCATTTCAACCACATCATGTGTGTGTAAATCTGAACAGCAAAGAAGACTAAATTGTAATTGTGGTGTTGACAAAGAATATTTACTGTGCTATGGACTGTTAGAAGAGCAAACAAATTTTCTGGTTTTGTTTTTTTATTATTTATGATATTTGTTTAGGGAAGCCAAAATCTTACTGAATTTTTTGCATATTTTTAATCATTTTATTGGGGGGTTGTCCAATTCTTATCACAATCCATATATACATCAAGAAAATTTGTACATTTGTTGCCCTCATTATTCTCAAAACATTTGCTTTCTACTTGAGCCCTTGGTATTAGCTCCTCATTCCCTCCACCCCCGCTTCCCTTTCCCTCATGAACCCTTGTTAATTTATACATTGTTATTTTATCATATCTTCCATTCCTTCACCCACTTTTCTGTTATCTGTTCCCAGGGAGGAGGTTACATGTAGATCCTCACCATTGGCTCCCCCTTTCTACCTCAACTTCCCTCCACCCTCCTGGTGTCACCACTCTCACCGCTGGTCCTAAAGGGATCATCTGTCCTGGATTCCCTGTTTCCAGTTCCTCTCTGTATCAGTGTACATCCTCTGGAATAGCTGAATTTATAAGGTAGAATTAGGATCATGATAGTGGGGCTTGGGGTGGAGGAAGAATTTAAGGACTAGAGAAAAACTGTATGTTTCATCATTGCTACACTGCACCCTGACTGGCTCATCTCCTTCCCGCAACCCTTCTATAAGGGTATATCCAGTTGCCTAGAGATGGGCTTTGGGTCCCCAATCTGCACTCTCTTTCCTTCACAAAGATATGATTTTTTTGTTCTTTGATGTCTGATACCTGATCCCTTCGATACTTCATGATCACACAGGCTGGTGTGCTTTTTCCATGTGGGCTTTGTTGCTTCTCAGCTAAATAGCTGTTTGTTTATCTACAAACCTTTAAGACTCCAGATGTTATATCTTTTGATACCTGGGCACTATCAGCTTTCTTCACCACATTTGGTTATGTACACATTTGTCTTCAGTGATCGTGTCAGGGATGTGAGCATCGTGGAGTGCCAATTAAATAGAACAAAATAAGAACAAATTTATCTTGAAAGAAAAGCAGTACTAATGCTCCTTAGAAAGGAAGATGGTGATCTGTAGACAATAGACATTTCCTCACAGAAGGGTCACAAGGAAGCGATGGGTAAACCAGGGCCAGTATAACACCAATGAAACATAATATTCCTCTGGTTCTTTAAGGCTTCCTCAACCCCCCACTATTATGACCCCAGTCCTTTCTTTCACTGCTGGCTAAAATGTATCGTGTACACTGGTACAGATAAGAGCTCATGACATAAGGAATCCAGGTCAGATAAACTCTGCAATAACAGGGTTGTGAGTATCAATATTGGAGCATAGAGAGAAGGGGGAGAGGAGGAGAAGGAAAGAAGGAAAGGGAAACTGATTACAACAATCAATGAATAATACACCCCATAAGGGAATGAGCAACAGAAATATGGGTGAAGGGAGACAGTGATCAATGTAATATATAAAAACAGTTATAATTTATAATTATCAAAGGATCACAAGGATGGGAGGGGGAGGAAGATAAAAGAAGAGCTGAAATCAAGGGATAAAATAGAAAGTAAATGTCTATAATATGATGATGCCAACATATGTACAAATATGCTTGATATAATTGATGTATGGAATGCTGTCAGAACCCCCAGTGAAATGATTTAATAATAATAATAATAATAATAATAATAAATGAAATGAAAATGGTGAGACTTCACCTCCTGTACTTTGGACATGTTATGAGGAAGGACTAGTCCTTAGGAAAGAACACCATGATTAAAAGTTCTGGAGGAGAGAGCAGGAGACTAAAACCCTCAATAAATGGATTGGCATAATGGCTTCAACTATGAGCTCACATACAGCAATGATTGGAAGGATGACACAGAGCTGGGTAATGTTTTTGCTCTCTTGTGCTTAAGTTTGCTTTAAGTAGGAATCTACTCGACATCACCTAACAATAGCACACGAATCAGATTATCTAGTCTTTATTTCTCCTCAAGAGAAGGAAAGGAATGAGGTGGCCAATGGGAATATGAAAGTTAAAGCCAAAGTAGTGCATGACTAAAACAGTCTCTTGGGAACTGTGTTATAATTAAGGCAGTTCTAAGACTCTGTGACAGTTTCTTGTCTGCCTTCCACAGTGAGCGGCATTTGTAGAGAAGAAAACAAATTAAGTAGTCTTCATTATGCTTGCGTTTATCAGCAGTGCTACCTGTCCAGAGGAAAATATTTTTATGACAGTTAAGATCTATAGCACCACTAAAGCCATGGTAGGAAACATTCCACTTAGAAAAGTAAGGATTTCTATTCCCATTGTTAAGAGTAAAACTTTTTCCTAGGGCTAAAAAGAGACTTCCAGCTCTTCACTTTAGTAGCCTAAGTTCCTGCAATTTTCTTAATTATCTGGACATTTCTCTCCACCCATTGGTCTGTCAGTTTGTCATACTGTGGTGGCTTGTGAATTGTTGATCACAGAAGTTATGTCACTGGTATGTCAAATGCCAATGGGATCACACAAAGGGAACAGGTTTCAGCAGAGCTTCTACGCTAAGAACAGACCACAAAGAAGGAATAGACTGTCCGTGTCTGAGGAAGTGGGCACTGAAAATCTTATAAACAGAATGAAAACATTGCTAGATACTGAAAACATCATGAAAAGAAGCAGAACTCTGTCAGAGACAGTGCCAGAAAATGAGCCTTTCAGTTTGGAAAGCACTTAAAATCTTGTATGACTAAAAATGAACTGCCTTCTCAGAGTAGGATTGCCAATTACGATGTGGATGGAGAAAAGCCAATGAGAACAAAGTCTTCTGGACCTTCACTCGCTAATAGGGCATGACTAAAGATGAGAAGAAACAGCCGCAGACATCAATCAATAATATGGACCTACAATGTATGAAGCATTCATCTAGAAAAATTGGGAGCTATAAAGTGAAATGAAATGCATAAGAGCCAAATAAGAATCAATGCATTTGAATTATGGTGCTGGTGAAAAATATTGAAAGTACCATGGACTGCCAAAATAACAAACAAATCTGTCTTGGTAGAAGTACCGCCAGGATCTCCTTAGAGGCATGAATGGGGAGACTTTATCTCACAGACCTTGAACGTGTTTTCAGGGAAGACCAGACCTTGGAGAAGTTCATAATTTTTGCTAAAGTAATAGAGCAGCAAAAAAAAAAAAAAAAAAGGAAGACACTTGACCAGAGAGGGTGACATCCTGGCTGCATTGATAGGCTCAAACATAGGAACAATTGTGAGGGTGACACAGGACCGGACAATGTATCATTCTGTTGTACATAGGGTTGCTGTGAATCAGAACCAATTCCATGGCACCTAGCAACAACAGCCAAGTATTTCCCTAAACGTTGGCACTGTTGCTTGTCTCTTCAAGGCTTTTCATCTTCCAAGACTGGTACAAGACAATAACATATTTAGACACATTTGAAACCCTCACTAATCCAGCTGCTCTCCCCTTCCTCATCCTTCTTGATTTGGATCCTCTTGCTCCCCAGTTCCCTAAGTTGCGCCTTTATTTTCCTTTTCAGTCATTTAAAAATATTTCTCTAATTAGAAGTTGAAAATCTTTCAATGCTGCAAGCCGCTAATGTATTCAGCATTTGACAAAGTGTCAGAGGTTCAAGTCCACCCAGAGGTATCTCAAAAGAAATCCCTGGTGATCAACTTTTATTATCAACCATTAGAAATCACATGGAGTCCATAAGGACTCTAACACACATGGAGTCAGCATAAACTAGAGTCAATTCAACAATAATGTGTCTGTTTTGTTTGATTTAGAAGATGGGTAACTAATGCGACTATCTCCCCAAAAAGGAGAAATGTTGATTGCTGAGGCACCTCATTCTGGATGTCAATCAACTTCTCAAACAGAAGAAAATGTCAACTTGTAGTGCATTTGGAATTCATTCGACCAAGTCAGCCTATTAATCAAGCTTCCTATTTAGAGCTTTTGAAAAGATGTATAACAGTGGGCAACAAAAAAGACCTATTTGTGGTCTACAGGGGGCTGGTTTTGCCACCATGACAATGAATCTGCTCATGCAGCCGTTTCAGTGTGTCAAAAACAACATGTCTCTCTTGCCCCACACACCTTACTCACCTGACTCCCCTCTGTGCTACTTCTTTTTTGCTTCCATTAATTTAGAGGGACATGAAAGGACAGTGGTTTGAGGACATAAAAGAGGTGAAAAAAAGAATGAAGGAGGTGCTACCAGTCACTCAAGCAGATGAATTTGAAAACAGTTTCCAAGAATTGGAATTGCAGATTTGACAAATGTATTAAATATAATGGAGAATACTTTGAAGATGACAAGATTGTTTGGTTTTAAAAAAAACTTAAATGCATAACTTTGGGAGGGAAAATACATTTTTTGAGGGGAGTGGGGTGCCTCCTTATCTACTCTATTTTAGACCGTGAGGTCAGTCCCAAAACATTTCCCATCGTCATCTCTCTTGGTCCTCATCAACCAGCCAGCTCATTGCCATTGAGTCAATTATATCTAGCCATGAATGTCAAGGACAGAGTAGAACTGCCCCACAGGGTTTCCAAGGCTGTAAGTGTTGACAGAAGCAGACTGCCTCACCTTTCTCCAGTAGAACAGTTGGTTAGTTAGACCCACTGACCTTTCAGCTAGCAGCCCAATGTCTAACCTACCAGGTCTCCTTCTGTGGGACATAGTGCTGCACAATCTAACACAATGCCAACCCATACCCAAAGGTAAAATTGCTAATAGCCACATTAAAACAAGAAAAAGAAATGAGTAAATTTTGAGAATACATTTTCTTTTACCCAGTATATCAGAAAAATACCACCAAGATGCAATCGGAAATCACTGGTGTGATGCTTTAAATTCTTTTTTCTACTTACTCTCCAGAGCCCAGTGTGTATTTTACACTTACAGCATAGCTCAGTTTAGACAAATCTTCATTGGAAGTGCTTGCTCTGTATTTAGATGTCATAAATTTACAATTTGAAAAAAAAATAGATCCATATGCCCAAGTTGTTTTAAGCATACTCAAAAGTTGTCCAATAATTTAGTCGGCATCAGCTTTTTTATATAAAGTAGTTCAAATTTAAAATTCAGTTCTCTTTGCAGCCATCTTCACAGAAGCTGCTTCTGCTTTCTTGCCCCTTGTCGCCTCACCAGTGGATGGTGGTCTCTGGATTCTCTTTGCTCATCAACGATGCTTCCATGCTTAGATGACCTTTCTTCTACTCTCACTATCACCCAAACACCTCCCTTACATTTGTCAGAGTCCAGCATATGGTTTCCTCTCTACTTTCCTTCCATTCTTCTAAATGATCTCCATGCTGTGAGGCTGATTCAGTCAACAAACTCCTGGCCTCAGGGTTAGCTGAACCCTGAAGTTCAGTGGCCTTCAACCCCTTCCCAGTTTAGCCACCCACACCCACAGCTACCATGTAGTGTTGCCATATGCCTGACCTGCTGAAGAACTTGAATCAAACTCTGCGTGCCCATGTTCCCCTAGCATCTTAGTCTCCTCGTTCCTCAGAACTTAGAGCAGCACTCAGTCCCTGGAGCCTTCCTTTTCTTCCCATCGTAACTCCTGTCACACAGCACAGTGAGAGGGTAATGAGCCAAGTGCCCAGAAGTCACAACTGAACTCTTCTACTTAATAGCTATGTAACCTTGCACAGCTTAGCCCATTACTAGACTGCATGTTCACTGTGTCTAAGATGAGAACAACAGTATGAGGTAGTATCCATCAAAATCTATTTAAAAAATCAGAATAACCCAGCAACATATAACATTAACTGTGTAGTTATTACAAAGATTTATTAATAAATTTTCTACCCAGCAGATGCCACCAAATTCATCACCTGAATGATATTCCCCACAGCACTTTCAAGTGTCCTTTTCTTTGACCTTCTACACTAGGCAAAGCCACAGCCCAGATTTGTTATCTATATCCAGACAAATGAGCTCTCCTGAAGAAAACCACAGAATGTATAAATTAGTGTTGCCACAAATGCTAACTCTCCAAGGTCAGATTACTGGATGAGCAATTCTTTTGTTTTCAGCCGGCTCCCTTCATATTTCCCCCATCGAACAGGCTTTCCCCAATCAGAACTGGAGCTGTGAGCGCCAAGATAAGCACCAGAAAATCTTTAATAAGAAAGTTTTAGAGAATGGAACACTGGTTAGAATTTGAATAGGCTTTTTTCTTGACTTCAAACTGCAGGAACAGTTATGTTACACAGAAATGCAAATTCCAGCCTAACCCATCTTTAGGGGGCAAATTTGCTCACACTCAAGTAGTTGGGATTTTGCAATCAGAATAGAGCAGTGAACGAAAAAATACAAGTTAAAGAAGATGTGGAGAGGAAACTGGAAGAAAAGAGGAATTTATTTCAGAAGAAATAAATCTGGACAGACTCAAAAGGGAACTATCACTAGACCTGAGTGGAACTGCTTTTAAACACAAAATGACAAAATAAAGAGCCAGGGAAGACTTGAATGCATGTGGCTATAACGCTGAACAGAATTTAACAAAATGATCATACTAATGTTAATTAGGAATACGGCCATGGTGAAGAGCGTCTAACAATCAGCCAATGAAAACTATGGATCACATTGGTCTGCTCTGTAGCTAATCCTGGCACTGGCTCAACATCAGGCAGTGTGTCATTCTATTAGGTGTTGGGTTTCCATTAGTCAGGAGCTGACTCACGGACACTTCACAACACAAAAATATGTCGACGTCCTAATCATTAGAACCTATGAGTATAGCCCCAAAGGGCAAAAGGATTTAGAAGATGTGGTTAAGTTTAAGATATCAAGTAGATATGTGGGCTGGCTCTAAATGTTATCACCAATGTCCTTAGATGAAGGACATAGTGGGAGATTTGTCACAGAAGCAGGAGCTATGATGATGCAAACAAGAGGATGGAGTGATGTGAGGAAAAGCTCACAAGAAATGCAGGTGACCTTCAGAAGTTAGAAAGGTCAAGAAAATGGATCCTCTCCTAGAAGCACAACTGTACTAATTCCTTGACTTTAGCCCAGTGAAACTGACTCCAGAATTTTGAACTACAACAGACCTGTAAGACAATAAGATTGTGTTATTTTAATTCACCAGTTCATTACAAGAGCTACATATAAAACCTCAAGTATCATAGGAACATTCCAAGATGGCAGTTTTGGCCTGGGTCAGAAGAGTCTCAGCCTGGCACCAAAAGGAGCCTGAAAAGGAGAGCAGGCAGGACTTCTGTGAGCAGACACTGGTCCACCAGGCTTCTGGCAGTCAGTGTCTCTTGAGTAGAAGCAGCCTGCTTACAAGGCACTCTCAAAGCGAATTGGCTTCTGATATAGGTCTCACTTTTGGGGACCCCATGAAAACAACTTGAATGGGAGGTTAGAGAAAAATGGGGGGCGGGGAGAGAGATCAGGTCCTGCAGGAAAGAGAAGAGGAAGTTAGTTTTTGAATCAATAGATGATCTAAGATGAACCAAAATGAAGTGTTAGTTAAAAATACTTGTTCTCAACTGGGAGCAAGGCCAATGGAGTATTCTCTACTCCTCCATGGTTCATTGTAGACAGGACAGGGAAGAGATGTCTGCTGCCACTAGGAGGGCCAAGTGCTGAGGCTTGAAAGAATCAGGAGCTAAGAAACAGCAGATTTGAGCACTGGTGGGACACAAATTTGGAAAGTACCTATCTCAACTGATGTGAGTCACCAGCTACAGCAACTGTGACTCAAAGTGTTTCACTCAAGGTGATTCATATGCCCAAGGTGTTGTAGAGCAAGAGTCACAAGAACCATGGACAGAGGCAAAGAGGACCATATCATTGCTTTGGGATGATTCAAGGATGAAGACATTCAGAAGCGTGAGTAATATGAGAGCATCATTGTCTTTCATGTTTATTGATACTATACTCCATTACATCCACTTTCTTTCTATCTGTCTGTGTTTGTTTGTTCGTTGGTTTGGAAGGGTGCTGAATGGAAAGGGTTTCCCTGTGAGTATGATGAGAAAATTCTCTCGTAATTTGTAAGAAATGTGCACCAGTGAATTATTTACACTCATACGTTTAAAATTATAGTTCTAGGAAGTGAAAAAAGAATACCTTGTAGCAAAAAGTAGGAAAGGATTCAACTTAATGAAAAACATATAGATTTCCCAGTCTGATTATATAGGCTTTTTGAGGAAAGACAGATTTTTTTAACACATTTAGCAATCAGGGTATTTTCTACACAATATTTATCCAAGCAGGAGCAGATCAAAATCTAGTCGGATGAGCTGCCCAGCAGTCCCTCTCTATCTCTGGTTATGGCTAGATCTTCTTTTAGCTGGTAGGTTTATAGGGCAGAATTCCTCTTTTTTTGTGTCTATAACAGTGCTCAGATGTGCACAGTTACACAAATACTTCTCAAAACTCATAAAACAAACTGATTGCCATTGAATTGATTACAACTCTTAACAATCCTACTGGACAGTGCCCCTGTGGATTTTCAAGACTGCAAATCTTTACAGGAGTAGAAAATCTCATCATTCTCTCTTGGAACAGTTGGTGGCTTCAAATTGCTGGCTCTCTGGTTAACAACTATGCATGTAACCACTCTGCCATCGGGGATTATTGTGCAATACTTAGTTATAAAAAAGAGCAGTACCAAAAAGGGTGCATGAAAGTTACAGCAGATTTCTAATCGTTAATCCAGAGCTACTATCTTGTTGAAGGAGCATCAAATCCATTCCAGCTCAGGAGCTGTGTTAGATTAGGCTCATTAGCGAAACAAAAACAGTGAATCTTGCATATATGCACAGTTTTATATCAAGGAAATTACTCTCATAGTTGGAGGTGTGGGAAAATTCCAAATTAGTGAGTCAATTCTCAGGCAGGAGGTATCTCCTGATTCACATAGCTGTAGGGACTAATGAATTCAAGGTCAGAGAGCAGGAGAGAGCAAGTGTCTGGCTAAAGAGACAAATGAACCCAGTGTTGGTAGGTAAGCTTTAGCCAACAAAGTTTAACTTCTCATTTTGAACTACCAAAGAATCTCCATTTTATATTTTAAAGTAATTTTAGGTCCCCTCTCCCAATTGTCAGTAGGGATTAGACTTCATGTACAGCTTAAATAGACAGTATAGCTATGATAGAAAACATACTGACATCATCAAGGTGTTCATTTTATTTAGATCAGTAATCAATGTCCATGAAATCAATTATCTAAATATGAAACAAGTACTTCTCTGGGGAAATTTGCTATGGAATACCTCTTTTTAAAAATTTATGGCAAGATTTCACTTGGAAACTGAATGCGATGAATTAATTTCAAGGTCTGTTGTGCAAACCTACCAGTTGTTCTTCAGGAGAAAGATGAAGCTATCTGTTCCCATTTGGTTATTATAAGTTGGAATTTCTCAGTGGTAGTGGGAGTTTTGAGGGGTTTTGAGGGCTAGGGTGTATTCTCAATCACCTTATATGCATGCAAGAATGTGAGAGTGATAAAGGAAAACCAAATTTGAATTATAAGGCTGGTATCAAATATTAAAAGTACCTTGGACTGCCAGAAGAACAAATCTGTCTAGAAGAAAGTATAGCCAGATTTCTCTTTAGAAGTGAGCAGATTGACATTGGTCCACTACTCAAGTACTTCCTCAATGAAAGAAGACTTTGTTCTATTAAACTGACATTGCATGATGCTTACCTTCCCAAAACAATCGCTGAAGACAAAGCAGGTGCATTAGCAAATGTGGTGAAGAAAGGTGATGGTGCATGGATATCAAAAGATATAGTGTCTGGGGTCTTGATCCTTTTCTGGTTCATAAGTATGATGATTGGGTCTTCACATGTTTGTGTGATATGTGCCTCCCATAACCCTGGGAACATTACCCATCTGACATGAAGGGAAAAAAAAGTGTCTTGGGTCTTAAAGCCTTGAAGCGATCATCTAGCTGAGAAGCAACAATGCCTACATGGAAGAAGCATACCAGCCTGTGTGATCACGAGGTGTTGATGGGATAAGGTATCAGGCATCAAAGTACAAAAAAATAATAATCATATCATTGTGAATGAGGAGGAGTGTGGAGTGGAGACCCAAAATCTATCCGTAGGCAACATTCCCTTACAGAAGGGTTGCAGGAAGGAGAGGAGCCATTCAGTTTGCAGTAAAACAGTGATGAAATATACAACTTTCCTCTAGTTCTTAAATGTTTCCTCCTCTCCACAATATCATGATCCCAATTCTACCTTACAAAACCAGCTAGACCAGAGCATGAACACTGGTACAGACAAGAACTTGAAGCACATGGAATCTAGGACAGATGAACTGCTAGGAACCAATAATAAGAATAACGACACCAGGAGGGGAAGGAGAAGGTGGAAGGAAGGTAGGGTAGAAAATGGAAATCAATCACAGGTATCTACATATAATCCCCTCATTGGGGGTCGGACAACGGAAAAGTGGGTGAAGAAAGAAACCAGACAGTGTTAAAACATGCCAAAATAATACTTTACAAATTATCAAGAGTTTGTGAGGGAGGGGTTGGAGGGGGGCGGTGAGGAGCTGATACAAAGGGCTCAAGTAGAAAGCAAATGTTTTTAGAATGATGATGTACAAATGTACAAATGCACAAATGTGCTCAACACAATGGATGGATGGATGGATGGATTGTGATAAGAGTTGTGTGATCAACCAATGTAATGACTTAAAAGAATAAAAAACAAGAAGTGAGGATGTAGTATAGCACCCAGGAGACACAAAGATTCCTCTAGTTTTTTAATGCAGTTATTCAACCAACTAGAAGAGATCCATATTTGTTTCAGTTCCAAATTAAAGTGACCCAACAGAATGCTTAAATTCTAGAATATCATATGCCAATCAAATCTGACTGAAGATCATCCAACAACTGTTGCAGTGGTGCATTGACAGAAAGCTGCCAGAGGTTCGAGCAAGAGGATGTAGAACAAGGGTTAACATTGTTGGTATCCGTGGATCTTGACTGAAAGTAGAATACCAGAAAGAGATCTATTAGAGATTTTTTTTTACTATGCCAAGGCAGTTGACTATATGGATCATTGCTAACTATGGATACCCTTTAGAAGAATAAGAATTGCAGACCACTTCATTGTGCTCAGGCAGAACTTGTACATGATTCAAGAGGCTGTTGTGCAAGCAAAACAAGGGAATATTAAGTGGTTTAAAGTCAGGAAACGTGTACATCAGGATTATAACCTCTCACCATAGTCTTTCGATATTTGTGCTGAACACATAATTAGAGAAACTAGATTATATGAAGAGAAGAATGAAGCATCAGGATTAGAGGAAAGCTTATTAACTATCTGTTATATGCAATGAGAAAAGCTTGCTTACTGAAAATAAAGATGTGCAGCACTTGCTGATAACAATCAAGTATTGCATTCTTCCCTATGGATTCCAACTCCTCAGTGTAAAGACTGAAATTTTCACAAGTAAAACAATGTGTAATATCATGATAAATTTTCATATTCAATTGAATTAATATTTAATTATAATACTATTGATTGGTTTTGATGGTTAATGATATTAATTTGTTTTAATATTTAATGACAAAGATTTAAGTCAGTGGTTTTGTCTTGCCTTGAATGCACAGTCAACACTCATGGAAGCAGCAGTCAAAACCTCAAAGGACACCTTGCTTTAGGTAAACCCGTTGCACAATGGCTCTTTAATATCCTTGTCGAAAAGCAAGGATATTACTTGGAGGACTAATATAAGTCTGATCTAAGCCATGGTGTCGTCAATTTCCTTATAGATACGTGAACGTTGAACAATGAATAACGAAGCTCAAAGAAGAATCAATGCATTTGAATTATGGTGCTGGGGAAGAATAGTGAAAGTATCATGGACTTCCAAACGAACAAACACATTTGTCTTCGAAGAAGGTTGTCAGGGGAGATCAGTCCTTGGATAAGGATATCATGTTCGCGAAAGTAGAAGGGCAGCAAAAGCTAGGAAGGTCCTTGACCAGCTGGTTGGACACCGGGGCTTCGACAATGGTCTCAAACATAAGAATTCTGAGGATACAGCACAGGCCTAAAGCTAAAATGACAGGCACTGCCATTGAGTCAGTGCCAAGGCACAGCAACCCTGCCGGCAGGACAGAACCATCCCTGTGAGGGTCTGAGACTGTCATTATCTGAATTGAAAGTCCATTCTTTCTCCCAGCACAGGATCAGACAGTGTTTATTCTGTTGTACCTACTTTGGGTCACTATGACTCAAAAATAATTTGATGGCACTGTGGCAGTCACGAATCTGGTGTCAAATTTGAGGATTGGGAGTGTAGGGGTGGAATCTAGCTTGTCAATCTGGAGATGGCAGTGAGTCTTCTGTGTGGGCATGGCTTTCTTCTGAAAATTCTGGGAAATCCAGTGATATGTTCCCTTTGAAGGTGAAAGACTCACTACTTGACACGTTCTCTGACAAGACACAAGGTTGACTCCCTGTGGGACATCCCAGAAGAGAAGCCACAAGGATTTACCCTAATGGAACCAGACCTCTGAACCCAGAAAAGTCATGTAGAGACTCCTGCCAGTGCTGAGATGCTTACAATGCCACTGGAGCCAAAGATTTTCTACACACTGGCCTGTGATTGTCCTGGTGTCATTGCATGTGCTTGGTGAGTCTGAAGAGGACTTATGGATTGGTATTGGACATGTGGGGTAAAATCAGACTCATGACCTTGGCCTGGACTGGTTAGGGTGTTTTCTTGATGTACAGTTGTTGTTGTATATAAACCTCTTTCTTATACACATAAGAGTTTCTATGCATTTGTTTCTCTAGTCCACCCAGCTAACAGAGCACCTAACAACAAATATTCATATTGATAAAGGGTCTGTGCATTCCGCCATGGGTGTCTCTTGGTTCATCCTTTTTGAAGATTCCAACCTCCTAAAAGTGGTCTACCCTGGTACATATTCAATAAATCATCTATGGATCATATTCTTTCTAATACACAATTCCAGGGCCTCAATTGTTTGCCCTAAATGACTTGCAACATGGAAGCAATGCCCTCCTAATATATTTTATCCTGATAATTTCTAAGGTAGGAAGTTTTTCTCTGTCGTACTATTCAGATCTGCTTTAAATTGTTCCTTGGCTGTGTGTGTATGACTTTTTAAAATTCTGCTTGTTAAAATTATTGTGATTAATTTTAAAATTCACTTCTGCATTTGGCTCAAATGTTGACTTCTAAATAAAACCACTCTGGTTCACCTACACCATGAATTTTAGCTTTAGATCTTGTTTTGACAAAATTCTGACAGTATTGGAAAGGCGTATGAAGCAGCCAACTGCCACTGCTTCAAACTTATTTTCCGAAGTTACATTTTATTTTTACTAATAATAATCCTAGAAAAGAGACACCTTTAAAAAGTAAAAGTCTTGTTTTATTGACATATCAATTCCATAGTTCTCTTTGAAAGTCACTGTATTAACAGGACGTAAGAAGTAAAAAGTTGTGAAACACAGCTGAGCCCCGGTGGCGTAAGCGATTGAGTGCGGGGGTGCGGGGGTGCGGCCCGTGGGCTTGGCGGTTGAAATCCAGGGGCGGCTCTCAGGAGCGGCGCTGGGTAGCTCCCACGACCGCCAGAGGCAGTGATGCCTCCCCCGACCCCCCCAAAAAAAGTCATGAAGTGTTTTTTCCTTTTGAAGAATAATGTCAACACCGATAGATGAGTGTAAGGAGCCCTTGTGTTCTTGTGGGTTATGCCTTGAGCTGCTAAGTGCAAGGTCAGCGGTTGGAAACCACCACCTGTTCCCCTGAAGAAAGATGCAGTTTTCAATTTCCATAAAGAGTTATGGGGAAGAGGAAATGTGGGGAGTTGGAATTAAAAAAATAAAGAACTAGAGGAAAGAGGGAAAGAGGAGCTTATGCTGAAAGGGTTCAAGTAGAAAATGTAGATGAATGTGGCAACATGTGTACAAGTATGCCTAATACGAACGATATATTGAATGTTGTGAAAGCCACCAATAAAATCTATATTTAAAAAAAAAAAAAAGCTAGACCAGAGGATGTACACTGGAATCAGAAACGTGGGGAATTTAGGATAGATGATCCCTCAAGACTAGTGGTAAGAGTGGTGATACTGGGAGGGTGGAGGGATGGTGGGATAGAAAGGGGGAACCAATTTCAGGCATCTCCATAGAACCTCCTCTCTGGGGCATGGTCAATGGGGAAGTGAGTGAAGGGACACATTGGACAGTGTGATATGAAAAAATAATAACAATTTGTAAATTATGAAGGATTCATGGAGGAGGGAAGGGAATTATGGGAATCTGGTACTGGAGGCCTAAGTGGAGGGAGGATGTTTTGAGAGTGATGATGGCAACAAATGTGCAAATGTCGCCTGCATACAATTGATGTCTGGATGGATTATGATGGGAGTTGTATGAGCCCCCAACAAAGTGACTCATTAAAAAGGGGGGGGAGGAGTTTATACCAAGGGCTCAAGTGGAAGATATTTAGAAATGAATATGGCAACATGTGTACAAATGTGCATGGTACAAATGATGTGTTGAATGTTATAAGAGCTGTAAGAACCCCCATAAAATCATTGAAAAAAAAAAAAGAATGAAATGTTGGAAACCAACAGTTCTACCCTCTCCTGCAGGGCTGCTGTGAGTTGGAATCAACTCAATTACACTGAGGATAAATGAATTTACACCTACCTGGACACCATCCTCTCCCATGTGCCCTTACATTAGTCTTAACTCATAGTGGGTTTTTAAAAAGCAGAGGAAGAGGTGAAAAAAATGATGTTTGGTGCATAACAGAAAGATTGTCAGCTGTTTTGTGTCTTTGGAATTATGAACAGGGCCTGGTAGTGGGTTACATGTTGTCTGCTAACAGCTAAATCCATAGTTTGAACCTAGAAGCTCCTCAGGAGAAAGGTGGGGCTTTCTGCACCAGCTCCTGTGGGGGAGAAAGAGGAGGCTTTCTGGTCCTACAGAGTTCCAGTTTTATGCACCCACAGGGCAGTTCCACCTGGTTGGGTCTAAAGCCCTAGTAGACCATGTCTGGATGGAAATTCATCTAAGGTTCTTTCTAAGAGTGCGATGAGTGTTGTTCACACACTTAACTGTTTTTGTCCGCTGAATTTCACTGCACAGGATATCTTAAGGGACTGAACATAGGCTGGATACATTTTCAGACACAGTGATGGGATTTCAAGCAACATCTGACTTTATCCTTCAATCAGGCAACTTTCCTGAGAGTCATGTTATGGCTACTTTCACTGATCTTCCTACCTGGAGCCCTGTCAAATGGAGTACTCCTGAACGCCAGCTCCCATTTTGATTTCAGTTCACCAAAGATAATCATCTGTCAGACTTCTACTTCAGCTCCAGAGTGATGTAAATAAACTTCAGCCTAAACATAAGATGTATGGTTCTTTCATTTCATGAGTACTAAGAAAAAAAATAAAAACAAAGAATCTTGGGCTTCAGGTAGGGCAATTTCATTTTATGTCCCTAACTAGTCAGAGTTTTTAGTGGTCAACTGGGTGACTAGACTCTCTTACTATTCACTTCTTTCTTTCTGTCCCCTCCTCTCTAATTTTGCCTCTACCTATGATGAGACATTACAATATTCAAGGAAATTTTTTATTTATCCTTTCATTCCTGTTTCCATGACTTTTTGAAGCTCCCTTATATGCCTCAGGTCATTGAGACAAGGTCCTTAAATGAAGCCAAAACACAGACAGCCCCTGGGCTACCTTTGCTGGCTTCCAAGCCTAGAATAATAGGGTAGGCCTGGGAGGTCCACCGTGACTGTGCATGCAGCTGACTGTCACTCATCCCCAGCATAACTCAGGTCTGCTCACCAACTCCTCATGATGCTTCCCCAGTGGTCTTTGCCTCTTTTTGATGCTAAGTTTTGCCAAAGATTGACTAGTATGTTCTGCAACTGGGCTTTTGGAGTAAGACAGAATTTGGGCTCAAAGGCTAACTACATATCATCTCTGGCTCTTAAGCAAGTTATTCTCTTCTACTTAGCCTCATTTTTTATCCGTGAAAGAGGGGATGAAGATTAAAACATCTTTTTTTAGCATTCCCAGACCAAGGTTTGATCCATACATGTAGTTTCTTTGCCTTCCATAATCTTGTCATAAGTAAGATAAGAAAATCAAATCAATAATCATAGATGTGCACTTATGTAAGCATTTTAATTCATAAAATGGAGGTCTTGGCCTATGTACATATATTTATATGGCAATACGTTGAAATGTATGAACTCTTTGGGCCTCTACTCAAGCCTCTCAATGCAAGAACACTTTGTTCTAACAACCTTGCATTCTGTGATGCTCACTCTCCCTGCAGGATTGCTGAAGACAAAAATGGGTACACAAGCAAATGTGGTGAAGAAAGCTGATGGTGCCTGGCTATCAAAAGATAATGCATCTGGGGTCTTAAAAGCTTGAAAATAAACAAGCAGCCATCTGGGAGAGAAACAAGAAGCACCACACAGAAGAAGCACACTAGCTTTGAGATGTTGACAGGATCAGGTAACAGACATGAGAGACCTAAAACAAACAAACAAACAAACAAATATTTTGTAGAATGAGGGGGTCAGAGCAGAGGTCCAAACCCATCTATAGACAATAGGACATCCCCTCATAGAAGGGCCACAAGAAAGGGATGAGGCAATCAGGGTGAAGTACAGCACTGATGAAACACAATATTCCTCTGGTTCCCTGAGGCATTCTCACCCCCCCACCACTACCATGACCCCAATCCTGCCTTTCACTGTGGGCTAGACTGGAGCATGTGCACAGGTACAGATAAGAATGCCGGACACACAGAATCCAGGTCAGATAAAGCCCTCAGTAACAGAAATGGGAGTAGCAATGTCAGAATGGTAGGGGGACGATACGGAGAAACAGCAGAGCAAGAGAGCAAGCAGTCAGTGTAAGATATGAAAATGATAATGATGTATTAAGGGTTATGAGGATGGGAGGAGGGACGGGAGGATAAAAAGAGGAGCTGATGCCAAGGGGCTCAAGTAGAATGTAAATGTTTAGAAAATAATGATAGCAACATATGTATAAATATGTTTACTACAAAGGATTATTATAAGAGCTATTAGAGCTCCCAATAAAATTGTCTCAAAAAAATCATAATCTTTGCATTACTCTGCTTGATGTTAATGAGGATGCCCCCCACCTTTTTCAATGTATAAATGTTCTGTAGATTTCTTTTTAAAAAATAAAAGTATAAATAATATACAGAAAAGTAGTCAACAATGTGAACCTTGGATACAGAAGCAAGAGCTTTTCTTAACCCTGTCTCTGCCTGCTTAGCTGTGAGATATCAATATTGCAGGTTTTATTCAACAAAACCTATTAAACCTATTAAACAGCTTCTAAACAAGATTTAAAGCCTCAGACACACCTCTTTTGAAAAGTATCATAAATTGAATTGTGTTCCTGAGATATTTTGAAATCCTAATGACTGCACTTGTGGATTAAGGTTTATCTTTGCAGATGTTTTCAGTTAACAAGGTCATACCTGAGTAGACTATAATCCTTTCTGAGCTGTGTCTGAACAGACAGACTGACTGAAAGAAATTCTGTGAAAAGGCATCTCCAAGTGCAGGAATGTAAAGAGGTTGAGATGGCAAGAGTCTAGAAGCTGAAGATAAGATAAATCTTTCTCTAGAGGACACAAGGAGATCCTGATCTTTCCAAAGCCTTGAAATCAGATTTCTTGCTTTGAGAATTATGGTAAAATTCATTCTGCTCATTAAAGCCATGATATTTGTGGCATTTTGTTTTGGCATGCGTAGGAAACAAAAACAAGAAGAATGCTGATAAAAATCTGGAAAGATTCAGATGTTCAAACCAGAGGTTATACCAAATTGTTCTTAACCTGACGACACAATGAAAAGTATCAGAGTCTTCAAAAAGTTAGTGGACAAATAGAATTAAAAATAATGATGGAATTTTCCATGATATTTTCAAAGCTTCTTCATACTAATCATCGCAGAGATTGATTTAATTGGTCTAGGGCAAAACCTGAAAATCAGTATATTTTAAAGTCCACCCATGATTTTAATATGCAAAAGGGATGAAAACCACCGGATTTGGGTCCAAAAGTACATAGATTATCCCAGAGGGCACTTTGCCTTTCACAGTTTCTTCTCTATGAATGCCCCTGTCAAAGATTGATTTATGACATTAATATATTTGTCTCCTTGAGGCTGGCAAGTAACTCCAGCCAGTAATTATGAGGGGGAGCCTTGCTGTATTCACTTATTCAAATTTTGAGTTTTAAATTCAGCCAAAAAGCTTAAACCACTTTCTGATCTTGTGTCAAATAAATAAAGCTCCCTCACTGGTAGTGATGGGCTGAGGAAGCTATGCGTCTGGCTGTTGTTTTCATTTTATCCTTGTCTTGGGTCATTTTGTGCTTCTAATTTGCAATCCTCTTATCTATAACTTATTTCATTGGCACCTATCATTACTGATACCAGACATTCTAGCAACAATAATTGATTAAACTCTAAAACATTCAAGCAAAGAACACATCATTTATACTCTTTATTAGCTTGAATAAAAAACTATAAAGAATTTCCAATTTTATTCTCTGGACCCTGTTATAGAAATCCAAGCAAAGAAGAGAGTGAGGGGAGTGTGGGGGGAGTTGTAGGAAGGTTGGTGTAGCTTTAAGAATAAAGCCTATCGAGCGTGATATTCTTATCTACTCAAGTTTTATCATTGGGTCACTAAACCCTTACTGAAATAACAGCATCTGGATGCTGTTGTTATGGGCTGTCAAATCAGTTTCAACTTATAGCGACCCTACGCACAAGAGAATTAGACACACAACTGCTGTTTTGTTTAATCCCATTGTTGCAGCCACTTGAGTTAATTCATCTCATGGAGGATTGCCCTGTTTATTGCTTTCCATTAAGATGTGAGAAACCTTTCAGCAAGAAGAATGCCCTGACTTCTTCCACATATGTATATAACTTCTCCCAAGTTATATAAGAACAGCTGTGGTGTCTACTGTGAACCACCTACAGGGAAAGACATTTACATGTTTCATCTCCACATCATTCCTTATTCAGGCATGTGCCGACCCCATATAAAGATGAAGAAACTCAAAGAGAGTTGTTACTCAACCAATGACAAGCTCAATTCACATCACCCTACGTCAATGCTCTTTCCAGGACCCTCCACGTCAATGTCTTTTCAGAACCCCACATATTTTAAAATGATGTTCTTTTCTCTTGAAAGCACTGATTCCTTCACTGTAGGATCAATGAAAGTAAATTTCAATGGCTGCTCCAGAATCCCAGGAGAAAGCTGGTCCAGCATCCTTTGCCAGATTTCCAGGATCTGGCTGAGTTCTGCAAACAGCTGAAAGCCTCGTTAGTACCATCTGAGTCTTAGTGGTCTTGATTTTTCCCTAAGTGAACAATTTGCATTTTTTGTTCTCAGACACAGTCAACAGAAACTTCCCACATGGGTTTCTTCCTTCTTCATGCCTAGCTCAAATCTCTCACTCTCAGACTCCAAGCTCTTGGCAGTTGGGTCTGGATACCTCTTCACCAGTCTTACACACACACACACACACACACCTTTTTTTCTTAGTTTCTCCTTCAACTGGCTGCAATAGCTCTCTGCTTCTGAATATAGGCAGGCAGGACCCTGGCAAAACTTGTTCATCCAGCAATGGTAGAATGAAAGCACACCTCTCTTCCCAGGTACTCTCCACTCTTAGACTGAGAGATAAGAAATCCAGCAGCAGGAGCAAAGACAAAGAGCCTTCGTAGACATCATGGCACTAAGAATTCACCGACAGGGACCAAAGTTGATCAGAAGGGAGAGGAAGACTATCCCATCACCTCAATTGCCAGGAGTTTAGTAAATGGAGTAGGAGGGATGGCTGGAACCAATAGTTCTCAATCCTGCTAGACATCAGAATAGATGGGCAGCAACCCTAGAAATTCTGATTCAGTCGGCTAGGGCTTGGACTACACCACCAGAACTTTTATAGATACCAGGTGTTTCTAATGTGAAGGCAAGAATCAGATTCAACCAAACAAATGAACATTTTTATGTGATGCAACCAAAATAAGTATGCATCACTAATAGGAAGGTACCACTATATTGCTATCTAGGAGGGTGCTAGAATGGTTAGCTGTAGGAACGTGGTGAGGTGTCACACTAGAGAACCTTTGTTTGATGGAAGTAAGCAGAATAAGGTGTCCAGAGAGAGGGCATGATCTGAGCAAGCTTTCATGACTGCAGTAAGTTATTTGCTTTGAATTTGCTCTTGGAGCAGAAGAGACACACACATCCAAGACATGGGGCTGACCAAGCCCTAAAACCTCGTGTTTGGGGTTTTTTTAATGCAGGTTTTATTGGGGGCTCTTACAACATTCAATACATTGTTCATATCAAGCACACTTGTACACATGTTGCCACATTCATCTACGTTATCTACTTGAACCCCTCCAGCATAAGCTCATCTTCCCCTTTTCCTCTAGTTCTTTATTTTTTTTAATTCCAACTCCCCATATTTCCCCTTCCCCCTTTTCCTCCCCCATGAACTTCCAATAATTTACAAATTGTTATTACTTCTTCATATCCCCCACTGTCCAATGTGTCACCCCACTCAATGTTGTCCTCATCCCAGGGAGGAGGTCACATGCAGAGCTGAGAAATTTGTTCCCCCTTTCTACTCCACCATCCCTCCACCCTCCCACTGTCACCACTCCCCACCAGTCTGAAGGGATTATCTATCCTAAATTTCCACGTTTTCGACTCCAGTGTGCATCCAATATGCATCTGTCTGACAGAATTGGGATAATGATAGTCGGTGGGAGGAAGCATTTGAGAACATTTCATTGCTACTACACTGCACCTAGACAGGCTCATCCCCTCGCCACAACCCCTTTGTAAGAGGATGTCTCTTCACTTATTGATGGGTTTTGGGTCCCCAATCTGAACTCCCCCTCATTTATAATGATATAATTTTAGATCTTTGATGCTTGATACCAGATCCCTTTGCCACCTCATGGTCATACCAATACCAATCTATAAAGTCCTCTTCACACTCACGAAACCCATGCAATGTTGCCAAATGCAGAACGATCACAAACCAGTGAGTGGAAAGTCTTTGGATCCAGTGGCGTTGTAAGCATCTCAGCACTGGCAGCGTCTCTCTGTGGTTTCTCCAGCTTCAGAAGTCTGGATGCATCCATGTAGCATGTCTGGCTCAGGACACTAGGGTAACTCTATGTGTGTGGTAAGCTGCAATGTCTCACAGGGAGTCAACCTTGTCAGTTGAGTGTCTCCAAGGGAGTGAACTGAGAGAAATAGTATCTCTTGCCTTCAAGAAGGAAGTATTGAATTTCTCAGAATTCTCAAGGGAAGGTCATGCCCACACAGAGGTCTCATTGGCTATCAGCAGATTGCCAGGATTCACTCTTAATGCTCAAATGGACACAAGATTGGGTGACTGCCATAATCTGGGACCTCTGCTGATACCTGTTCACCAAGGAATCTCACAAGCTTCCATGACATGTGGTTGCACATGAGGCAGACTGTCTGGGATTCCAACCTAGTGTCCTACATGGAAGGAAAGAATGCTATTATTGATCTCCCTATTGCCAAGGGGTCATACAATATACATTGATGAGTTTATTGTATTTTAAAGCACTTTTATTGGCACTTAATCCACATATCACACAATTCAATAGTTCCATCATATTAAGAATGGTACAATCATTACCACACCCATTTCAGAACATTTTCCTTTTTTCTCCCCCTCATGATTAAATCACCTTTAAAATGAGCCGTGTAATATAAAGATTAAAAAATACAATGAGTAAGAAAATAGGACCACCATCAATATTTTAAAAGCCAGGGAAGAAGTATTGTAATGGAGCAAGCAAGAGATCCTTGCCCTTAGAACAAATTCAGCTTTTATTCAGAGGGTGGGCACCTGACCAAGTATCAAGTTTGATCCTCCACAAACAGAATTGTAATGATCTATGTTTGATAGTAATGCTGTTCCAGATTTTTGCCTGTGACCTGAGGGGAATCTGCCAGTGGCTTGGCCGGACAAGACACTCTACAGATGGGTTTGGGCTTCCACTGG